>JANHZT010002933.1:7391-19417 GCA_032468215.1 Stegonotus admiraltiensis
ATGAAGGCTATTGCTTAATGCATTGTAAGCCGCCCTGAGTCTCTGGAGAAGGGCGGCATATAAATCGAACTAATAAACAAACAAACAAACAAACAAACAAACAAACTCTTGACTCTTCCAAAGGATTGCTGTTCCAAAATGTTGTGCTCTAACTTTGCAGTGAGCTCAGTTGAAATGTAGGATTTTATCTAGGATTCATTTAAAAGAGTGTAAAAGAGCAAAAATATACATCGTTTTATTTCCAGTTTAAATTAGAACAAAATGTGATTGAATATAGGCAGTCCTTGACTTACAACCACAACTGGGACCAGAATTTCTGTTGCTAAGCAAGGTGATTGTTCAATGAGTCATTCCTGATTTTACAGTCTTTTTTTGCAACAGCTGTTAAGTGAATCAATGAAAATGTTATGTGAATCAGTCAGTCCTTAAGCAAACCAGTCTTCTCCCATTGACTTTGCTTGATGGAAGCCACATGGGAAGCTCACAAATGGCAATCACATGAACCCAAAATGCTGCAACTGTCATAAATACATTCCAGTTGCCAAATGCCTGAATTTGATCAGGTGACTGGGGATGCTGTAATACTTTTAAGGACTGGTTGTAAGTTGCTTTTTTCAGTGCTGTTGGTTGGCTAAATGGGTGGTTCTTAAGTCAAGGATAACTTGTAGCCATTCAGAAGTTTCTTGCAATCATGATACCTTTGCTCTAAAGCTCTTTGGTGATTGTGAAGTCTTCTCTGCAATGGATAAAATATCATTCATTAGGTAGATGGAAAGAAAAAGGCAGCTTCCATGACTCACTTTATCACAATTCTCTATATAATTCACTTATTAATGGATTGACAAAGAAGATGCGTGGCAGGAGTTATTAACATTTGACAGTAGATGTTTTAACGAACTATACCTGCCTGTATAAAACAATACTAAAAGCCCCTGAAGTGTAACATCCTTTTTTAGTTTCAAAAGATAGGCAATAGTGTACAATATCTCTAAATTCTGAACATTTCTGACAGCTTTAACAACTCTTAACAGCTTTAACTTTAACAACGATCAGTTATGTATCGGGCTGTGTGGAAATGAAAAGAATCGGTCCATGCATCAGAGGATTCGCAGTATAAGCTGAGGGAACAAAAGATGTAATCAATCAAGATTTTTATTCCACTCGCAATAGGGAATGAAGTGAATGTGTCCAGTGAGATCACAGGAAAGAAACACTTTAAAAGGTTGTGTAGAAGGAAGACTGCAGTGGGGATGTAGGGGCAGATTAAGTGCTGTTACAAAAGGCAGCTTTTAAGCACAGGAGAAAAAAAAAACCCTGGGCCTGGTTATTTCATGGAGACTTCCTCCCCCCCCCCCTTTGTCACATTGCTTTGAAAGTTAATTAGCTCAAAATAACTCAGAACATTGACCTCCTTTAAGACATATGTGGGTTTGGAGAATACAATTGAGAGCCGGGTTCATTAAATATGGACTTTCTGTTGCTTAGAACAATTGGCATTCCAATCGCAGAAACTATTATGTGATTATCTGATTAACTCGGAGTAAAGGCTAAACAAATGAAGCAAAGGTCCAATTGTTATATCCTTTTTATATTAGTGATATGGAAGCTCATCTTCTTATGAAATCCCAGAAAAGTAGGCATCTTGAATGTTATAAAATCCTTTATTAGGATGAATTGTTATCTCTTTTATGGACACTCATTTTTGTTTGCATAGGTTAAAATTTGAATGACTCCAGAAGGGGAAAAATGATAAATGGCTAAAATAAGTGTATTTTGTTGTGGCCGGATAACTCCTGTATACTGGAAGATCCACTTATCTTTTTTTCAGAGTGGAAATTGTTTTTGAACCTAAGAAAGCACAAGAGGAATGTGGATTTCTTTTTTGTCTCTCTAAAGTTAATAAGATCTCACCCGCTTAGAATCAGTTAAGCAAGCAAGGATTAGCCCATTGAAAAGTCTATAAGCCAGAGATATGTATCATGCAAAATCCCTTTTACCTTTGATTTGTCTTTGGGAGGATTCTGTGGCACAGAAGATGTTTTAATTAAATCTATTCACATCAAATTGAAAATGCCTCATCGGAACAGAAATTATCCTTCATTTTCATATGGTATTAATGAATTTGCCCATGCAAGCTGTGACCTATTTCTAAGGATTCCTAGAATGATAAGCTAAAACCATATTTTAAATTTAGCTCAATTCTCACACAGGGTGAGTTTGACTGATTACTGTATTGAAGCAAACCCAAATGCTTTAAAAAAAACCCATTATACAACCGTTAAGAGAAATGAAGTCCATGTACCATTTGTGATTCTTGTGATGTGATGCACTAAAAGGTACGTCTTTCATCCAGATTTCATCTTGGGGAGTGTAGCTCCTTTTCTAATGTTCAGTTTTAGTTTCAAATCAAAATTACTTTGTTCATGGGAAAAGAGAAGGAAGAGCTCATTAAGGTGTCTTGGTTGCATTCAACTAATATGCAAATCTGCCTCAGAAAATTCATTGAAAATTTTAATTTCTGTATAGGAATGCCTGCAGGGTATGGTTTTAAAAGAACCAGTTGGTGGCTGCAATATGTTTCAGTGTTTTCCACACACCCATAATCTCACCTTATAGACTGCCTATTGACATAAATTCACCTTTCACTGTGTGGCATCAGCAAAGTCCATTAATTTTTTTTTATCAGAATCATTCGATTCTATGCATTTCTGGGCAGGAAAGATGCAAAATTTAAAAATCCCACTAAAACCAGAATGTTTTAATTTATATAGTTGGGTGAAATTATACTGAGTGAGCAGATCAAAATTAAAATGAGAAACAAATAAAGGGGAAGCCAAAAAGGATTAAGCAGATTCAGTTAATTACTATTACAATGATAGAATTTTAAGGCTGTGTTTAAATTTCTTTTGGAAGTTCATTAGAATTAAATGCCCTAACATTTTAGCCTAAATAATATCATAATATTGCCCAGAATATTACTTCAGTATAATGCTGAGAATGTTAAGAAACTATGTCAGAGAGACAATGAATTAATATTGTATGTGGTGCATTTTTCACATTTTATTTCATGGCACCTTCTGAAAAACTATGTTTTACTTAAATGTTCAAACATAATATGAATACAATATGTATTCATTCCCTATTGTGAATTTTTAACAGTGTTAGTATTTTAATCTTTAGCTAAAAATATTTCTATTTTGTGTGCCTAGATCCAGTCAAGGTCTGGATGAGAGAGATGGAAGCTCTTATCCTGTTTTGAATTCAGTATAACAGTGGGACCTTCTTACATTGGATGCAGTGATGGGATTCAATTTTTTTTTACTACCGGTTCTGTGGGTGTGGCTTGGTGGGCGTGGCTTGGTGGGTGTGGCAGGGGAAGAATACTGTAAAATCTCCATCCTCTCCCCACTCTAGGGGACGGTTACTGAAAAATCCCCATTTCCTCCCAATCAGCTGGGACTCGGGAGGCAGAGAATAGATGTGGGCAGGGCCAGTCAGAGGTGGTATTTACTGGTTCTCTGAACTACTCAAAATTTCCACTACCAGTTCTCCAGAACTGGTCAGAACCTGCTGAATACCACCTCTGATTGGATGTGAAATCACTTCTGACATTATCTATCTATCTATCTATCTATCTATCTATCTATCTATCTATCTATCTATCATCTCTTTCAGACATTCTTACATAGAAACACTGAAATCAATCAAACTTAGATTGGTAATGATTTAGTATCACAGTTCTCTTAATCTATTCTTTTTTCTATAAAAATACTGATTTAACAGTATTATAATTAATCTTGCTTTATTCCTGAATAAATAAATTTACATCCAATTCTGTCCCATTAGCTGTGGGAATTTTTATAACAGTACTGTTCCATAATCAGTTTCTCTCAACACCTATTACATCTTGCAAATGTTAGTTGTGGGTGTGTATTTCTCTAACACAATCCAGATCTTATATCTATTTTGTACCTTTTACTCTTGCCATATCAAACCAATGGTTTGAAACTTCAGAAGGATTAACAACTCTCCAAACATATTGAAGTTGAAGATTTCTGGCATTTTCTGGCTCAATTTGTCAATTACCTTGACGACCCATGACAAGCCAGGTGTTGGTATAATTACGATATGAAACTGGCTTGCTGAGTCACTGCACAGCACCCTGGAGCAGAACTCTCAAGAATTTTCAATTTTCTATGGGAACTGGATTATTTGTGTTCATCTCTGCAAAAGCAGACTCATTTCTGAGCATTTTAAAAAGCAAATAAATGGGAATCACTATCTGTGAATCTGTTTTGCTTGTCCAGCATCATGCTTCTGGGGTCTGGACTACTGCTTGAATTGACAAAAATCCCCAAATATTTTGTTATTGCTAGGAAGCTGGATGATAAAAGATGCTGAAAAATGAATGCTTTCAAGTTGGAAGGGAAAAGTTTCAAACCATTTGTTATTTTTGTTTCAAAAACAACAAGTAGGACACTTTGTAACACTAATAGAAAATGTTTTCACATAGCCATCCAGCCATCCTTCAAGTTTCGTGATTTTCTACCTACCGTATTTTTTGGTGTATAAAACGCACCTTTTTACCCCCCAAAAGGGGGTGAAAATCTGGGTGCGTCTTATACACTGAATGTAGCCTCGCCCACCTGCCGGCCCCCACCCTTCAGCCATTTTCGGGCAGTTCCAGGCGGCAGGGACGGTCTGGCGGTGGGGTGGGGGGAAATCTGCCCGGCAGCTTCGGAGAACAAGGCGGGTACCATGATTTGTGGCTGGTCACCCCTTTCTTCCCATTTCTTCTTTTCTTCCTGGCACACGAGGGTGGCCAGAGGCAGGGGGCTCTGCCAACGCCAGCCACTGCTGCCCCTCCTCAATGTTTCTGGTGTGCGAGGCTGCTCCAGAGACTGGCTTGGGGAGATGATTCATTTCTTGAGGAGGAGGCATTCATATGCTTGGCTTAACCCCCCCTCCCGCCCTCCCCAGCTATGGTGAGCGAGCGAGCGAGCAAGCATTCACACGCTCCAAGAGGCGGGCTCTGAGGCGAACCCTCCAATCCTTGTGCGGCGGGGAGATGAGCCCTGCAGCTTGTCCTACCCCAGCACGTGCCCTCCTCCTCCTCCCCTTCAAAGGCAAGAGACGGGCGGGGGGAGGTAGGAGGTTTTGCAGTGGCATGGAGTGTTCCGGATGCTGGAGGACGCGACATTTGACCTCCTGCCCCTGCAGTCCTCTTGGAAACTAGAGTGGCCACGCAGCATGGTGCTCTTGGAAACGCGTGTCATTGAACTCTGGAGAAGGGCTGGCTCCTGAGCAATCTGGCCCGGTTTAGGACTGCCCAGGGAACTTTTTGATCCTGCCTAGATTGGGGGGAGAGAATATAGAGGTTCTGGGTTTATTTCAATCGACGATCTAGGGTAGTGGGAGGTCGGGATGCTACTGAAGGCAATAATGCTCACAGAAGTACACTAACATACACTAAATTGTAAATACTAATGCATGGAGCATTCTTAACATGTATCAGACAAATCTGGCTATCAACAAGTAATTTAGAATACTAATATATTCTCATATATTGTAACTTTGCTGTAAGATCACCAGGGATGGGCAAAAACTTCTTTGTTGATGTTTTTATAATATTAACTTTAACCTTGATCTGTTTTATATACCTCATAATTTTTTTCCAGAAGACACATGCCAACTTACACAAAAGGTTATTTTTCACTCTTTGCATCTTTGGTAAACAGAAAATACATCACACTCTTTTGGTAAGCAAAACCTGTTCATCTTGCAATAGTGCAACGTATAAGCAAAAAAGGTTTAATTCAAGTTTATTTTGTAAGACTTCTATGGTAGCATTCTATGGACCGGAATGTGTGCTTCAAGAAGCCTTCAGTATTCTCTCAGTTTTATCTCACCTTGGAGTGCACTCTGTATCAGGCTTTGTAGCTGGATTTTTGTGGCTTGAGGAAATCCTGGAAAGGAATAGAAAATGTTTTTGTTTACTAATTACAAGCATATAAAATTGGTGGATTTTATGGAAGAACAGATAGATATTATGACCCTGGCTGTAATGCTGACTCTTAACTATGGAGATCTTGATTGTGATGCTGACTATAACTATGGCATACCACTTGAGCAAAAAAATATTAAGGGCACTGGAAGACCAACGAGCAGCAAAAAAAGATAAGACTGCCTTTCATTTTTGGATTATAATAAAATGACAACCAATAAGAAAAGTGGCAAGAATGGAGAGAACGAGAGAATGCTAGAATAACCCACAGAAAGAGGGATTACATCAGTTTTGCTTCAGGCAGTAAACTAGCTGAATCACTTGATATTAAATTGACAGCTTTTTTGGGGGGAAAAGAATGGATAAAAGACTTGGAAGGATGAAAGAAGAGATGAAAAAGTTAAGAAGATAGAAAGCTCTAAACTCAGAGGTGTAAAACAAATAATTACAAAGTGGAAATGTTGAAGAATAAAACAGATTTATAGACAGAGTTGGATAGAGAAGTAGATTAAATGGCTCTATTAAAATGGAGAGATAAGGGATTTTGTTTGACATTTAGAACAATGCTGGAGTATTTTATTGAAGATAGAGAAAAGATTATCGAAATCTGAATAATTTGGTCTAATTAAGAAGCTATCATTAGACCTCACTAGACCTGACAATTCCAACCTTCTCCTTCTAGGCTGATGTTTCAGCCTCAAGAATTGATCCTTCAGCATGTTGGTCATAGTAGTCCATCTTGAACTTTTTCCATATGAATTAATTGACCAGTAGATGATGGTGCTTTCAAATGTGACATCACTAACATTCTGTTTAATGTAGCTGCCTATAAAAATGCCAGCATTTAATGGCGTCCACATATATGAATCGAGGCTAAAGGATGTCAATAATGTCATGTTCCTTTTTCTCAGGAGTTGGTTCTATTTATGACACTGTTTGTCATCTTAAAAATCAGGATTAATAGCTTGCTGGGCTTTCAGACCTTGTTGAGGGATAAAGATAAATTGTTTCAGATTAATGGCACCTCATCCAAATGAAATAGCGGTCTTTTACCAAATGTACAAAAACAAAAATGTGTTCTTGAAAATAACAAGAAGGTTGTTCTCACAAGCAATCTGGAAGTTTACCAGACTATGAATTATGATTGATACTTAAAAACTTGGCAAGCTAAGGACAAACTCAGAATGCAGAATGTGAGAGAAAATGGCATTCTATAGATCTATATTTAAATCACAAATTGAACATTTTGCTCAGAAATGGATCCTTAAAAAGGCTAACATGGAGAGTTCATTTTATTCATTTGAACAGATTCATTTTTACTCTGTTCAACTGACTATCATTTATATTCTTCTTAAGATTGCCTTTTCTCTAAACTACTAACCGGTCTTTTTATACAAATAGATAGAATAAGATGATATATTTTCCTGCACTTCAGTTTGTATTATTATTTTTTAATAATGGTGAAATTTGAAAAACCTTTTTAAAAACTTCATTTTTTAAAAAAATTAAAACTTGCCAATAATCATGTTCTATCTTACAGTTCCTGTTACCAGCCATGATTAACTTCCCATTCTTTTTATGAAAATTGTGTGAGCAATTTGAACTTTCTTAAATATATCCAAGATTGAAAATTGTTCCAAAAATGTAGCATTTTGTATTCATTTAGTAGAATGAAGTCTACATAATTGAATAATTCCAGAGAGATTTACAGCTAAGGTAACAGATAAAAATGAACCTCTATGATTGCATGGCTTAGGGTTAGTTATCTGCTAGACAACTGGAGAAGCCATTTTTTGTTCTATAAACCTTATTTATTTCAAAGTAAAGCTTCCATTCACAAATGGTCTTTTAAGACTTCCCCCAGCTTCATTTTTAAAACTGAGCTATCATTTTAACTAGTGTGCAATATTTTCAAATAAATGAAAGTTAAGTAAATAATATAATATTATATTACCATGTTTCCCTGAAAATCAGACCCTGTCTTATATTTTTTGAACCCCAAAATAAGTGCTTGGCCTTATTTTCGGGGAGGCCTTATTATTTTGGGGCACTTGGAGCAAGATGGGGCTCCTCTTGCTGTCTTACCTGATTTCCAGTTCTGCGTTTAAATATTTTCAGGGAAGGCTTATTTTCAGGGGGAGGCTTATTTTAGTGCATGTGCTCAAAAGCCTGATTGGGCTTATTATCAGGGGATGTCTTATTTTTGGGGAAACGGTATATAGTATCCTAGAATATTATGAGACTTCAGTGTCTTCAGAATAGGCCAGTCATAAAACATCTTGTTGAAACCAAAACTAAAAATGACAGACATCTCAAAGAGAATGCAGAATCTAATGATTGATCAGGGAATGGATTTAGCTGCCACTATTAGGACCCAGTCTATGGAATTACATTCAGTGGAATTTCACTTCTGACTTTTGTTTGCTATATTACTCTTCACAACTATACAGCTTAGGCTGCCACTGAAGCAATAAATTTGTGTCTGTAGCACTTGAATCATTTCAGATTGTAGGCGAGGGCTTCCATCCATGAATACTCTTCCATAGAGATAAAGCCTTAAACCATCATATGTTCAAACAGAAAGCATAGGAGTTTAGACTTTCCTGGAAAGGTCATGGATGGGGGGGAGGTTGAAATGCATTCCCACTAATATCATGACATATACAAATCAGATGCAAATTTGCAACTTAAATGAGAAATTAAGATTAATTCTTCTATATAATTCTTCTATATATTATCCAGATTTCCAGAGCACAGCTATCTGTGATATTTGCTGTCACTGCTGATGAGAGGTTGATTCAGCTTGATCAGCTGTTAGAAAAAAAGCTTAGCATCAAATTGCTTGATCTCTATAAGCCTTTATACTCTCCTGTTTCTGCTTTCATTGCACTTTAGCCAAGGAATAGCAGCTCCATCAGCATACAGAGATAGATGAAGAGTATTGGATCTTACCAAACATTTATGATATTTCAATACATTTGATTTAATGAAAATTAAAAATAGCAGTTTTGTTGCCTCTAGAGAAAAGCTGCACTTCGCTGCAAATTCAATTTCTGTTCTAATATTTCAAGGCATCTGTGAATTCTGTAGAACTAATGACCCAGGATTTGTTCAGTCTGCACTCACCCAGGTAATTACCACTTTATCATTGCCAGAACTTAACCTAGCCCTATTAGACAAAAAGGACTTTGAAAATATTCCAGCAGAGACCCTGAACGAAATGTTCTCCTGCCTTCCCTCCCCTAAATAGCAAGGGCAAATGTGAGGATGACTGAAGAACAAGTAAGTTGATTTATATTTCAATTTCTTTGAATGCACCCAGACATAAAATAAAATATGAATAGAGGACAACTGTTTGAAAAACATCTCAGTCATTTCGGAAAAGCTATTAGGAAAACAAATGGGTTCAAAATATCTTTTCATTGTATATGAATATTATTTTACTATAATACAGTTTCAGAATGGAATATGGTAAGGGCAAAAAGGACAAAACAAAACCCAAGTAGCTGCTTTTTCCTTTCATCTGTCTGCCTGTCTGTCATCTTGTATTGGGAGGGTTCAAAGATGTGCACATGATGAAATATGTATGATAATGTCATCACACAAGCGATACAGTGGTATGCAGGTAAATATTTAAAACCAGCTCTATCAAATCTATTGTTGCTGTTGCATTGCACTGAACTGCTAACCGCAGAACAGCTGATTGGCAGTAGGCATTGTGGCTCTGCTATCAACCAGGTCACAAAATTACAGAAAATTTAGCAACTGACTGTCATGAACTACTACAAGCTAGCTCCAGTACCGATTGCTTATATACTGTCATTAGAATCACATTATTCACATTATTTTCTTCCATGTCTTTCTCTTTATGTTTTCCTAACCTGCCTGAAACTATACTATTTTCATACTTTCCCCCTGAACTTTGTAGCCTGAGAGACTGTGAACATTGTTTATGTACATTTCCATCTTGTGTATATAACAAATTCGGGCCATAAGACACAATCTTTGCTTGATGTTTTAATTTGCACTTGAAGATGTAAAATAGGATTTTCTCCTTAATGAGATACTATTAGGCATTTGTGTGTTAACGTTTGTCCAAATGGTACAGATCTCCATACCTGTATGATTTCTCCGAACCTCTATATTTGAGCAGCTATATATTCATGTTGAACTAATGTTGGATTTCAGTGAAATTTTCTTGGTTGAGAGGCCATAGGCATTTCTTTGATTCATGTTAACTTCTGGTGACTACAAAGACCATCTGTGAAGATCTTGACAACAATAGGGAAGTGGTATGACACTGATGTTTTCCAATGTATCCTTTTGGACTTCCCAGTCAATCCTAGAACTGGACTTTCATGGTGGTCATTTAACTACTAACAGGGTCTGATTCTATTTAATATTTTTTTTGAGAATAGCCAAGTTGGCCAGATGCTTCTTTCTGCTTTTCCATGACCCAAAACAAAGGCATAATAACATTAGAGTATTTTAATCTCTCAGGACACTCCATTACAGATCTCCAAGTAGCTGTTTTGGAACAAAGAAACTTCAGCAGTATAACTGAGCTTCAAAAGGTTTCAGGGCATCTCAGAAGGTCTTAATAAATATATTACAATTGCAAATTGAGAAGGTACTTGCAATCTGACTCACATGTAATCTGCATTTGCATAACCAGCCTGTCTTCCCTTCCCTTTTATCTTTCCATTCCATCCCAATTTAAATCCTACATAAGTCTGGCTACTTTATGCATCTGATAAAGTCTGCTGTAGGTCACAAAAGCCTTTTAATTTTTGTTAAATTAGAAAATTGCAATCAGACTTTTGATTTTTGGCCTACCATAGACTAACATTGCTTTTCCCCTCTAGCCTTTCCTATAAATCTTAAACCCTAGAGTAGACCCAATTATGGGATCTACAATTCAATTGAAGTTGTCATTTTGGAACTGCTTGATCCAGCACTGCTCTTGATGCCAAAGCAGTTGCGAATAGCTAGGATTAATTTAGGTAGCCATTTCCTGGAGCATATCTAGTCAGAATGATCCCTGTCATCCAATCATATGTATGTGTATATGTGTGTGTGTATGTATGTATGTGACACTTACACACACACACATATGCACACACACAATCTATAAATTTAAAGAAAGAGAAGGGAATAAAAAAAAAGAGTAAGGAAAAAGAGAAGGAAGAAAAAAGAAAAGAATATAATAAAGGAATAAAAAAGACATATAAAAATATTTTCAACCTTCATAACAAGTATGAACAAATGTAGTTACTTTTCAAGAAAAGATAAAGTTACAATTATCTTTTCATTCCATATCCCATCCTTAATTTCTGATTCCATTCTTCAAAAATCTCCTGCAATATTTCCTTTGTTATAATAGTGTGCATTTATAGGTTTATATTTTTTCCTCTATCTAAAATTTTTAATCCCCTCTAGTGTCCAGATTTTAAACCATGATATTGCTTATCTTGTCAAATCCATAAACCAATTCCATAAACCAAAACAAATATATTTTTCACAAGAAGCTATTTGTTCTTAATTAATTGGAATAAAATTAATTCCAAAATTTTATAATAAAAATGTGATATTCCAAATTTACCTATACCCATATAATATACTATACTCATAGTATATTTAGAACTTTCTAACATCAACTTATTTATTTTTTGTTGTTTATTTCAGATTCTTTAAGTTCTTAATATTATTATAATTAATTTTTCTTTTGTTTAGATTTGAAGATAACCTCTGGGGGGAAAAAGGAAGACTTCAAAATTGTAGCTCTGAAGATCTCTAATAGCTCTTAAATGGTTAATAAGCAATTCCAAAAATGATTAGAGTGTGAGCTTTGTGAATCTTTTTTTTTAATTAAAAGGAGCTCTGGTGGCTCAACAGACTAGTAGTCTGTTATTAACATCTGCTGCTTGCAATTACTGCAAGTTCGACTCCCACCAGGCTCAAGGTCGACTCAGCCTTCCATCCTTTCTAAGGTGGGTAAAATGAGGACCCGGTTTGTAGGGGG
>JANHZT010002933.1:82221-101441 GCA_032468215.1 Stegonotus admiraltiensis
CTATTCTATTCTATTCTATTCTATTCTATTCTATTCTATTCTATTCTATTCTATTCTATTCTATTCTAAATACCACAAACATGACCGAATACAGGGAATTTCAAGTGCACATTTTAAGAATTATTTAAATCTGTCTGATTAGAAGGTGATTCTAACACTTTTTATTTGTTAAATGATGAATAACTAAAAGGCATGACCATTAAATGCTAAAATATTGAACAGTCTTGCTATTTTTCTCAATTAATAAGAAAGTCTCCAAGATTATATATTTTAGGTTGGTTAGAAATCTAACATTGAGGAAAACAGAAAAGAAGTGTTGCCCAGGGGGTGTGGTCAAAGTACTAGAAAATATGCTCAATTCAGAGTTTCCCAGCAGGGTCTATGATAACTCAGCACGGCCAACTGACTATGGGAAACTTGCCATAGCCAACTCTCTGCAGGACAAGAGTTACACTATTATCAAAGAAATAATGGAATAGAATCATTAAAGAAAGGATGCACAAAGGAGGGACAGAATGAAATATGAACTGCAAAAATTAAAATATCTTTACATTTATTTTAAAATGTATTATTTTAAATAATTAAATAGCATTGTTAAATTGGCCACAACAACTTGGCAAATTGTGACAAGTTGTCCTATTCCACCCCAGACAAACTCTTTCCATCCCCATTTCCACCTGGTTGTACTATCTTCATCAGAATTTCAAAAGTCTTAAAACTGTCATTATTAGAGTGTTTTCGCAAAAGTATTAACTGTGGTTGGACTGATTATCAGTTACTTAGCTACTCTATAGCTCTAACAATCTTTGGTTGAAAAGGTGTTTCATGGAATTTTAGTATTTAATTTTTAGTATTTTAGTATTCCTGCCATTCTCCAAGCTGCGACTGGAATATCTACTGGAGCAAGTGATGCCCCACTGGAATAGATGCTTCTGTCTGAACAAGGTCTAATAGTTTCTATTTTGCAGATAGGAATGTACTAGAAATAAGTCTTTGTATTTACAGGCCACACCTATTTCTATTGCATTCACTACAAAGTAGATTCCGTTCTCAAGTCCATTTTCTCACAGAACACATTTGAAATATTAATCATGTAATGCATTAACTCTAAATCTTTACGACAACCATGACCTGGATGACTGAGAATCTCCACAGACATTAACTCTAAATGTATTTTATCCTAAATATATTTTGTACTGCTGTGTGGACTGTGAATTACTTCTTTTTTCTTTACTGCATAGTATCTTCTTTCCCATGATAATATTATTTGCATTTTTTCTGAAAGTGAAAAAAAGAATTTAAAAAAATTAAAAAAACCCTTGTCTTAAAAAGAAAAATAAACCAAAATAAACCAAAAATAAAGCAAAATATCAATCGGGGGGGGGGATTGTTGACAGTAAAAAAAATCTGAATAATTTTTTCATTTATTGTCATTTCTTTTAATGTTCTTTCATGTTGTGTTACTAATTTACCAGAGAATTTCTCAAATATAAATGCCATTGGTCCAATATTGTTAATGAAAGGTTTTGTGGTAATAAATAACACAGTAGACAATGGAAATTAATTTATGTCTAAGGAAATACGGATTCTTCAAGAGAAGCTCTCATGTTTGCTATAAAAATTTATACAATGTTTTTGACTTAAGATCTTTTCTGCAAAAGTAGTAAAGCCTCCTTCATGCTGTACTGTGCTCCTCATAGTCATAGTCATATCCGTATCTATGTTCTATTCAGCATGAATTTGACATATGTCATGGCTGTGGTATTTTTAAACAAAAAAACTTCTAAATATAGCCTATAGCCGTGATGGCGAACCTATGGCATGCGTGCCAGAGGTGGCATGCAGTGCCCTCTCTGATGGCACATGAGCTGTCACCCCAGTTCAGCTCTGCTGCACTTGTGCGTCTGCCTCCCGCCACCCAGCTGGTCTTCGAGTCTCTGCCACGCATGGATGGGGCAGGGCCTGGGGGGGCACTCGCACATGTGGGGGATGGGGGTGTGCAGGGGGAAAGCGTGCATGCACGGGGCATGTATGGGGGCCCATGTGCACATGCAAGGGGCAAGGCGCATGTGCGGGGCCTGTGCGCGCATTGCATTTGGGGGGCTCAAGCGCACATTTGGGTCTGAAAAAGGTTGGCCATCACTGGCCTATAGCTCTGCAATTCCCAAATAGTATTCCATCTATGTACAAAATAGGGCCAAGCCTGCTTAGGTTTTTAGACTGACAAACCTGGTAATAACAAATATTGTGTTCTTCATTTTATTTATGTACTTATTTCTTCAAATTCATTATATTCACCCAACTCTAATGGCCTCTGGGTACCAATATTATGTTCCATTAGTTGACTGATCTTTGCACATTCATATCCATATCTTAATTGCCCCCTGTTTGTAAGCTGGAAGAATGAGTTTAGCACCTAATAAATTTTATACCACTCTAAAGGGTGATTTAATAGTTAAAAGCTTCCTTATCAAACATACTTGTGATCCAGGCACTTCATCTTTGTTAATACTTATCAATTTTATAAGCTGTGGTATCCAGTCCAAAGACCAGAAAACTAATTCTTTGTGCCAGTTGAATTCAGTGAGGTTTACTTCCAAGTGAATGTGTAAGGATTTTTTCTAAAAATGAATCTGATAAAATCTTATTGTTAAAAAAATAGCATAGTGCAATCACATTATGTTAAACATAAATAGCATTATTTAATTAATAATTAATAAACTAGTAATGTATTGTAAAATGGCTGCTTCCCTTATAAGATTAATGCAGGTAGCCAGATATCATTTGTTTTGCTTAATATATTGATATGTATATTAGAAGAGTTGATTTACAAACTGGTGATGTTTTTGGCGCTTTGAAGGAATACATCTGCAGCTGAGGAAGAAAACAATGGCTTTAAAATGGCACTCAAACCTGTCAGTCAGGAAAACACTGATTTAACCTTTCTCTTCCACTTCACCAAGGCCAGCATCCTTTTTTTCTGGCAGATTATACTTCTCTTTGGAAAAGCAGACATTTTCTCCAGTGCCTGAAAAATAACTGGCTCTAAATTAGACAATTTAATATTTTTTTGAGGGGTGAAAACTCTATTAGGGTTCCATTGTAACTCCTGGGTTTGGGAAGTAAAGAGGCACTTTCATCTTAGTTGTGTAGATGGTTTGGCTTTGTTTAAAAGAAATTGTGGCAACAGATTCAGTTCCTCAACACAGACAAAACAACTCCACTGAAGAAAATGTAAAGAAAATGATAGAGAAAAGAATCTGTAGCTTTTGGAAAAACCCATTGTAGAGTGAAGCCAAACTGAAAAATAAAAATAAAAACTGAAAATATCAAGCAACACTGAAATCTGAAGTAGGAAAACCAACAGGTAAGTGTCAAGAATCTTTTACTTCAAAAATGAAGTGTGGATAATATGAAATAACACTTCTTAACTGGAATATTTTTTTTAAAGAGGGCTCAAGATCTGAAACATGTATATTATCTTTTTTATGAGGGTAGAGTGAGATCTTACTCTTTGTTCTTATTAAATCTGAAGATAATTTTAAACATTGTAACATGTTTTTATATGGTTATATATGTTTGTTTTAATTCTAGCTTTTCAAATGCATATAGGACTGCAGAGGTAATTTTTAAATTCTTACTGCAGTTTCATTTAAATGAATATAAGACAGGCAGGATGGGCTATATGTACTAAAAGAAAGGAACAGCTTCTTCTCCAGAACCCATTTTCAAAAGCTTAAGCTAATTAAAAAACATCAAATAGAACTCCACACAGTCTAGATTTCTACCACTTGAAATAATAAATTATATTAATTATGAACTAAACTTTCTAATTATTCTGTCATTACATTGTGTGAATGATGGATTTATAAAGTTTTGCTACTTTATTTATTACTGGGAGGGGAAAACTGAAAAGATATCAAGATTAAGAATCCATATGCTGAGGAGGAGAAAAAAAAGAAAAGACCAAACTGTGTAAGCCACAATAGAGCTTAATTATATTTTCATTCATTCAAGATCAAAACACATAATATGATTCATTATAAGAGAAAGAGCAGAGGTTCCTTGTTTACTGTGTGGGTGGCAGATTCAAACTTTTTTTTATTACTGTTTATCTCAGATCTTTCTTGCTACAAGCATCTTTTTTCAATTTTTTATGATTCAGGAATAATGTGTATTATACAGTATTACAGATTATATATGTTTCCTTAGATGCAACTATGCTTTCCCACTTAAACATTTAATTTTGGGAAGAAATGTTCTGTAAGACTAAAAATGACAACTAAAAACAATCTTGTGCTAAACATTTCAAAATTTCCTAAGATCAAAAGCTTCTACAGGATATAATTACAATTTTAAGAATAAACCTTCAGTAACAACAGCCAAAGAATCTGTCTAGCCACATAAAATAAAACATTAATCATCGTGCTGTAATGGGATAAATATGAAGATGATAAATAGAGGACAGTTTGATATGGGAAATATAATATTTCTATGAAACAAAGATTACCTTTCTCATTTTGTTAATCTTAAAAAGGAAGTTTGTATCTTAAGCTATTATAAGGATGAGTCTAGAGATAGAGAGGTTCTAGCATTGCTCTATGAACTGCTGTGCAAGCACTAATGATATTGTACAGTACCTTCTATTAATATATATTTTGAGACAGTGCAAAACTGTAAGTCACTGCACAAATGACAATGTATGTCTGTATTCTGGTTCCATTAACAAAAGTAAAAATCTTGTGGAAAATTGCAGATAGAAAAGACCATATAGACAACTTAGGATCCAGCCTACATCTAAATGTCTATAAACATTGCTTACATATCTGAAATGGCACTTCCAAAGGTTTAATTTTTAATATGTTTGAAATTCCAAATAAAATATTGAAAACATCTTGCCTTTACTGGTTATTTTTCTCCAACTCTAGTTTGCTGGTTCTATAGCCAAATCTATTAATAACCCAAATTAAATAAGCTGGCTGAGGTGTTTTTTTTAATGTTTACTTCGTGATTCTGAAATTTTCACAGTTGACTACAGACATGTGCCATGTGATAAAATAGCATATGCAATTCTACGTAGCCAACATAAAAGATAAACTATGAACATAAAACACATGAAAGCAAGACATAAAACAGTATAAACAGAGGCAAAACCCAATATGTTCAACAGCCCAAACTATTTGCTAGATGACCTTACCCAACATCCTTGCCCAGTGCCCAGTGGAATATCCAAATTTTTAAACTTTTACGAAATCAGGCACATCCAAATCTTGGGTTATATGCTATTCAAAATGTAGATGCCCTGAGAAAGAAGGCATGCTTCTAGGGATCCACTGGGTAACATTGTTTGATATAGGGAAACCAAAGTCTGCAACTTTGTCAGATCTCATGAGATGAGCAGACGCAATTAGAGTAGGGTGGTTCCATAAATAATCTGGTTCTTTATTACCATAAAGTGCTTTATAAATGATAATCAACTTATTGAATTGCATCTAGAAGCCTATAGGAAACCTGACAAATAGTGTTGGGTATACCATCTTGCACTCATTGTTACCCACACCCCTGCATTCTGGATCAGTTATAATTTCTGGAGCTGACCAAGGCATCCATAATTGAGAACAGGGCCTGCAATTACCACATAAGGAAGGCTTGTTCACAGACACCATTCAGCAAGAGATATTAAGCTAAGCAGCCCTCCAAATAGCATATCAGTAAGAACAAGGAGAGTGAAACCTTATCCAGAATTAAATATGAAAAACTTCCAAACTCAAGGGCCCCTAAAACCTGCAACTCCTCAATTTTGCTTGGTTGAGTTGAAGCCTGATTATCTCCATCTGCCTCCAAACGAATATTGATATCATCAATTGATCAGTCTAGGGTAGTTATAACTAAGTATTGTCAATGTAGTGATAATATTTAACTGCAGACTCGTGGGCTCTGAGTTGGCTGTTGTTTATGCCTGCTATAAAGCATAAACCTTAACATTTATTAATATGTAATAACATATGAAATATATTTTATTAAAAAGAAATAAAGTTAGCTTTGCAGAGAGGAATAGGTTTTGTTGTTGTTGCTGTTGCTGTTGTAATGCTTTTGTTCCAACTCTGTTGAATGTGATTTCCTTTCAGGAACATAAAAATTCAATTTATTTGTGCTATTGTTCTTTAATGAAAGTCTTCTTTTCTAAGCATCATGGAGTCTATTGAAATGCTGTTGGTTTCTTTATGCATCTTGATTTCTGTAGGAAAGTAATTCTGGGAAATTGCCAGTGATACACTTTCTACTATGGGAAATAAGGAACTAGTATATTCTTTGGCAATATATTGTAGTGCTGAAGGACATATTCAGAAGCATTGTACTATTGCTAATGGTTCATAATCCTATACTTTGTTCTGTTTTATACTTACTTTGTGGACATTTATAAAATACTCAAGGAATGTAAAATATCTTACATAGATATTAGAACTTTTAGCAAGACTATACCATAGATTTTTATGAAAGCAGAGTTTTTAAAATAAACTTTGATAAAGCAGGGATGTCAATACTGAATAGAGACTCTCTGTATCTTTTTTCCTCTAGTCAAAAATCTGCACGTAAGCCATTTATTTCCAAAGATGAATAAAATCCCCAAATATTTCTGAAAGGTTTGCTCAAAAAAGCATAGATTGGGAAGTTTTGTGATTTTTTAAAAAAAGTGTACATAGAGGTATAAGAAAGAAATTATGACAATGAAATTCACATTTTAAAATTCTGAGTGGGAGAATTTGCATTAGGACAGGATACCAAGACATTTGCCTAAAGAAGGCAGGGGTGAAATGCTCTGAAGTCTGCTACCAGTTTGCTTTGTGCACATGTGCACCACCGGTGCTAAGAAGTCTTTTCTGAGTCTGCAAAGGTAAGTAGAACAACGAGGGACGGGGGGAAATAGCTGTGCTGCATGACTGAGATTTGCTAGAAAGCAGAATTTCCTGCTTTCTAGACAAT
The DNA here is from genome assembly GCA_032468215.1 of Stegonotus admiraltiensis. Lineage (NCBI taxonomy): Eukaryota > Metazoa > Chordata > Lepidosauria > Squamata > Colubridae > Stegonotus > Stegonotus admiraltiensis. The sequence continues at coordinate 89,206 of JANHZT010002933.1, forward strand.
ATAAATCGTGTGGCATAGCTGCTTGTTGAACAGCTGATTGTCAGAACTTTTAAAAAACTTTTAAAAGCATTTTTTTACTACCAGTTCTGGTGAACCGGTAGTAAAAAAATGCTTAAAAAGTAAAAAAAAATGTTCAGACTATCAGCTGTGTGACAATCAGCTGTGCTTTTTTAGCAGTTTTTACTACCAGTTCAGGCGAACTGCTCAAACCGGTAGCATTTCACCCTTGAAAGAAGGATGGAAATTGCAGTGGAAAATCACACACGTTGGAGAAGAAGTTAGGATCATCAAAAGCATAAAATATTGAGGAAAATAGAAAATAATAAAATAGATTTAGATCTTTCTTTAAAATGAATTTATTTAAAATACAGATTGGATTTTCTAAAACACCAGAGCAGAATGTTTTCTAATTCAGACAATTTGATGTACAATGTACCTTATTTATAATCACTTCTATTGGTCCTCTTATCACTGAGACTGAATAAGAATAAGAATATTACACAGAATATCCAATATCTTTTGCAGAACAAATATGCTTAGTTTTTTTTAAGTAAAATCATCTTAGGAGAATTTAGCTTTACCATGTGCATTCACTGTTTACAGAGTATAAAGGATTTTAAAATAAATATGCATACAGCAGAATATACATTTCCCCTGGACCGATTGTTGCACCCAATTTATACTTTACAGAAATTTTAATGTAGCAACTTCAGGATAAACTATATATTCAAAATGATTGTTACATATTTACTGCATTAGTTGGCATTCCAATCTTGAGTTTATGAATAAGCCTTAATGCATATCTTTAGCTCAGTTTATATATTAACTAGTCTGCTGGAATCAAATAATATACCAGCTTCATTGAATTTGAGAAATATAGTGGATATTTGATGTCTTGGTTGGTATATCGTTTGGATTTATGTAGCCAACTATGTTTTTAAAAATGAAGATATTAGAACTTCATATTAGAAGCAGCAAGAATCACCCATTTCCTTTAGAAGCATGTCAATCTTTTTTTTAAAAAAAATATTATAAATTATTCCTATTTATTTGCTTTAAAAATTGTTTTATATCATGCACTCGTTATATGACTAGTATAACCACTTACTTTTTAAAAAAAATATCTTAATGAATATTTATTTACTGTGCAATAGGAAAGGTAGGATTATCTTTTCCCAAATGAAATTCAAGAAGTATCACAGCAAAATTTCTTCATGTGAATCTTGCCTAATTTCCTGTATGTTGATCAAGATCTGCATTCAGAGAGTTCTATAGATTAATATGGATACACTACATATAATAAATGGACACAGATCACAACTATTTTATTCTTTGTATGGGCAATACTATAAAACATAAATAGTGTTTCAATAATGAAACTTACATTACAATGAAAGACATTTGATAAATCCTATGTGAGCATTTATTTTGTAGTAATGGTTGTGGGCATTTGTAACAGAAGTTATTTTGTACGAATCACAGCAAGTTTAATGCAGCAATTTTTCAGATTCATAAAGAGAATGATGAACAAAGGATAATTATGTTATTCATTCAATTAATGCTGAAAATATCAATAGTCTAGAACAAGGGTGTCAAACTCAAGGCCCGCGGGCCAGATCTGGCCCATGGGATGCTTAGATCTGGCCCGTACGCTGGCCTGGAAACAGCAAACGACCAGCCAGTGGTGCCTCTGCCAGTGAAAATGGAGCTCATGTGTGTGTGTGTGTGTGTGTGGCCCACCATGCCCCATTTTTGGCTGTGATGCCCTCCTGCAGCCCTCTGCCAGGAAAATGGAGCTCAGCCCCCCCCCCAGCTCCATTTTCGCTGGCAGAGGGCTATCAAAACAAACTAAAAACAAAACAAAAGTGGAAATTTTTCCCTTTTGCATTTGAGCATGCAAGAAGGGATGGGAAAGGAGAAAGGGAAGGAGGAAAGACAAAGAAAAAGAAGGGAAGTTGGGAAGAGAGCAATGAAAGAAAAATAAGGAAAGAGGGGAAGGAAGAAGAAAGGACAATGAAGAGGGAACAAAAAAGAAGAGAAGGAAGGAAGGAAAGAAGGAAGGAAGGAAGGAAGGAGACAAGCAAGGGTCTCGGGGAAGTCCTGCCTTAGCACTTGGCCACCACAGGTGGCCCTGACATGAGTCCCGTGTCACACCCACGATGGCCATGCCCACCATGGCCACAGCCATGATGGCTACACCCCCCAGTCTTCCAAGGTCAAACACAACCCTGATGCCGCCCTCAATGAAATCGAGTTTGACATCCTGATTTAGAACAATGAAGTTTAATACTAGAGACCTATATTTCTTAAATGACCTTGATAGAAACATTATCCATTATTTGGCCTTATTCATTGTCACATATTCTGATTAAAAAAAAAGTCGAACTATATTCTTCTCAAGGAATCCTTACCAAAAGGAATGGTGTTGAACAATTTTTTTAAAAAAAGGACTGAAAACAGAACATCTATTTTCACTTATGGTAATTGTTTTATGCAATGCTGACTAATCTGATATACTTTAGAAGTTAATCAAATTTAAACTTCTATAATCATTTGAAAACCACAGTATCTGTTACTGTGGCAAATCATCAACCATTTCATCCATACCGACTAATAATCCACACATTACTATATAGATCAGTATAATAATCATAAACTTGTTTGCTTATGAACAGCTTTGTTACGTTGTTCATAATAAAGTAAATCTATGCCAGCAATTTACAATCTGAAAAGACACAAAAGTTGTTCACTGTGCAGGACTCAATTTATTTCATTAAAAAATAATATTAAACATTAAATAGCCGTGAGTGGAAATGAAAATGCTTGCTGATATAACAACTGACTATTGTCTAAAAGACAGAGCCAAAGAGTCCCTCCCTCCCTCCCTCCCTCCATCCTCTGTCTGTATTAAAAGGGGGATTTGCAGGACCATATACTCAATAGAACTCTTATATTCCAAATGGACCCTGTTACAAATGAAATGTATTTTGAATGAAGCAGAGGCAAACAACCTTCTATGGACAACCCAATCAATCTTTCAAGATATACTCTCTGTGTCTCTTGCCTTCTTATTAATCTCCTAAACGTATCTTTTAAAGAAAGATCTCTCTTACATCTATTCAAACAGCCCAATTTATTCTGCCAAAGCCAAAGCATACATTTAGAATTGCCCTATGATTAATCACAACAATCAGTAATAATATTCAGAGCAATTTATTCTATACGCAAAAGAATAGCTTGCTCCAATTTAGAAGTGAGCTTGCAAGTTTGTTTCTGCAGATTAGTCCCACTATATTTGAAGGATAGGGTTAGGGAATAGGATAGCAGTATTTGGTTATGAGCTGGATCATACTGAATACTTTTAAGGTTCAATTAAACTATTGGGCTTATTTTCCTTTTTAAAATAATTGGAATTAAATTAAAAGTGATTTAATTTTACCTAATCATCTCTTATGTAAAAACACTTACACCTACATTGTGTAAATATACAATTTATGTAAGTATAATCAGATATCAGATTATGTAAATATAATCAGATATACATTTAATCACAATTAAACTGGTACAGAGATGATGATTGGGAATAATTCTAAATTGTTCCTTGTTTCTTTCTTTGGATGTTCCTTCTAACGTTTCCTACAGATGTCAACAGCATCTTCCACAAGGGCGGTGTCCAGCTTTTTCTGAGCACTTCCTTTATATTTGCCCTTACTTTTGACTCAGTGGTGGGTTTCAATTTTTTTTACTATTCTGTGGGTGTGGCTTGGTAGGTGTGGCATGGCTTGGTGGGTGTGGCTTGGTGGGTATGGCAGGGGATAGTTACTGCAAAATCCCAATTTCCTCCCAATCAGCTGGGACTCGGGAGGCAGAGAATAGGTGGGGGCAGGGCCAGTCAGAGGTGGTATTTACCGGTTCTCTGAACTACTCAATATTTCTGCTACTGGTTCTCCAGAACTGGTCAGAATCTGCTGAAACCCACCTCTGCCTTGACTGCTCTTTTGGTGTGTCTTCCTCATCACTTCATTATCCAGATTATACAGGAAATCATCGGGTTCTAATATCTGCTGCCTGTGGGCAATGAAAAACTCACTGAGGTTGTCTTCGTTGGTGTGAGATGCGGGCAGAAGGCATTTCTCAAGAGGCCTCAAGGGACATTCAAACTGCTGCCATCATGAGAGATTAAGCTCTCATTCTTTAGAGTCTGCTCAGTGTCTGGTTATTGGTAGAAAAGCTTTGATTCTGAAGAATGTGAGCATGCCATTTTTTTTTCTTCCAAGGCTGAGTGGAATAGGCAAAAAGCTGGCTAGATGCCAAACCTTGCCCTTCCGCCTCTTCTCTAGCCAAACGTAGCACTGAATTCAGGAATGATAACTGAAAGCTCCTCCAGCATATAGTTGGGCATTATAATTATAGCAGTGCTCCATTGGATTCTTATAATATTGTCCACCAAGGAGCCTTAGCACATTCTGTATCATTACAACTATGTTCCCCTCTGTCATCTGTGGCTGGGAAGTATGAGGGAGGGGGAGGGGCATGGGAGTTGATAGACTACTTGTCAAGTTTCTTTTCTAATAGCGATTTGACAAAGCTGAAAATAAATTAGGAGTCTCTCCTTCAAATCTAGCTTTCCTTTCTTAGTCCTCTATCTTTCTGCCTGTTCACTTCAGTAATATTAGAGAAAATAATGTTCAGTTTTCAAAGTTATTGTAATGGTTACAGATAGATAACATACATAAAGCACTTAAGAGTACTTAAAATGATTAGACAGTGATTTATTATTTATTTATGTAACCTACTGGCTCCTTATAGCTGAAAGCATTGCTACTATATGATTAATTTAAAGGGCATATGAGTTGCCAGAATTTTAAATACAGAAACTGATGTTTTTATCAATAAAAACTTTGTTGATTGATTTTAGAATTCTGTTGTTAGATTTGGTTGGAATGCCAAGGCAAATTATTTAAGCATAGGGGAAAGTGAATATTTCACAATAATTATTAATTCTCCATTGAATTGTAACAGACATTAAAAAAAAGCTTGTAAATTGAATTGTAAGTAAGAAGGCAGAACTGCAAATATTTCGGCTCAATTCTTACTACGTATCATTTGGAGTGATTGTCATTTTCTGTAGTTTTGAAGGTACACCTCCCAGTCGGGAAAACTAAAATATTTATTGAATATCATAATCTTCCACCATGACCTTGATGACTTTATCCTATATCAGATATCACCTGTTTATTTTCCCAACTCCCCAAAAGAACTGTGTTATTTTTTTAATCCATTTTTTTTTCTGTTAAAACTGGTAGCCTATTACCATATCTTTTCTCCAAAATTCTGAATAAATACCAGTTTAAATGTTGAGATAAACAAGTCTCCCAAGTTTAAGTTTATTTTGTTCAGGTTTGTGTTCAATATTGGTTAACTAATATTTATTTGAATTTCTTTTGAATTTTTCAAGGTCATTTTTAGAAAAAGATATGTCCATAAGCTGTAATAATATTTTATCTTACCAGTATGAGATGAAAAAAATAGGATTTTTTGGTTTCAATAGTTTATTTTCTTCTACAAATTTTTGAAATACTCTCTTTTACCTTAATAGTAGGGATCAAAAAAGTGCAATACAGCAGTTTTCAAAATACTTTAGTGAAAAGCTCAAGCCATATGGAACCAATAAAGAAAATATAATATTTTAAACACTTAACATTTTACCTACTTCCTGGAGATGATATTGAAAAATAACCAGGGGCTTGAACATATGGCTTGATCATATGCTTCCTTTCACCATTGGGTTTCAGAATTGCTAGGAGGGTTGGTATAGCTGGTTGGCAGGTTTGGCTCCTTCAGAAAAGATTGCTTTTACCACTGTATTTGGTTGAATTTTAGGCACAACCCATCTTTTCTGACTAAGACTCTGAAGAATTACTATTGACTTACTTTTCTGGACTGACATAAAAAGCATGGCAAGTTAGCAAGTGTGGCCTATCTTGGGCAGGTTAAAAAAAAAGCAAAAATAATTTGCTATGCATAGTTATGTGCTGAAGACTACTATGTAAGAGTAATAATTAATCTGAACATTATTTTTAAGGATAAAATCCATCTATGCTTCAAAAGTAATATAGAAGATTTAATACTTCGCTTACGCTAATGCATCTTGTATTCACAAAGAGTTAAAAATATTTACATATTATTCCAAATCACAGTTTGTTTAACTGTGGATTAATGAGTAAGCCAGAGTGATATGATTCACACATCATAGTAAAACATAAATTATAATTAAGAAATTACAACGACTGCTCTGTACATTTCTTTAAACAAAAAACAAATTAATCAGATTGATATTTAATGTGATCTCTGAATCAAGCCACAAAATGTCTTTCCCCCCAACTATAGTAGAAATATGTAAAATTAGTTTTTCTTTATTAAGCAATTCTTTTTGTACTATATACAAGGCTATACAAGCAATTAATAATAAGAAAAGCAAAATGGTGATGAATCAATTGAAGAAAGCAAGTCCTTGACCAATAAAGCTATCAAAGTCTCAACACTAGCCAATTAAAAGTAGTTTGAGATTAAAATCAGCTTGTTTAAATAGGAAACTTTGTCCAAATAATTTAAAATACTATTCTGTTGGTAGAATTTTCTAACATTTGCATCAGTGATTAGGTAAAGGTAAAGGTTCCCCTTGCACATATGTGCTAGTCGTTCCTGACTCTAGGGGGTGGTGCTCACCTCCGTTTCAAAGCTGAAGAGCCAGCACTGTCCAAAGACATGTCTGTGGTCATGTGGCCGGCATGACTAAATGCCAAAGGCATACGGAACGCTGTTACCTTCCCACCAAAGGTTGTCCCTATTTTTCTACTTGCATTTTTTGCGTTCTTGGCAGAAGCTGGGACAAGAAATGGGAGCTCACCCTGTTACATGGCACTAGGGATTCGAACCGCTGAACTGCCAACCTTTCGATCGACAAGCTCAGCATCTTAGCCACTGAGCCACCATGTCCCTTTAGTGATGATATAACATATAAAGATAAGATTTTGATGCCTGATTTTTGTGTTATTTGGGATTTTTAATCTGCAGGTTTTTAGCATGTTTCAGAAAATTCATGTACAGTAGATTTTGCCCTATCATTTATCTTACCCACTTGCTTTTAATGTTATTGTATGACTGTGACATTTGATTATTTTATAATGAGAGAGTTATAATAATTTATAAAATTGTAATTCTGAGCTCCTTAGTAAGTACAATAATTTGCAAAATTAAAAAACAGGATTGTCTATAATTATTTTAGTGACTTTTTCATAAACCTGACTACTGTTATAGTCCATAATTTCAGATATTTAAAAGCATCTTCATAAGAGCACCATACAACACTACCATATATGCATGACAGATACACAATTGTTTAATCTAAGGTTTACTCTCTGATATACAATTTGTTTCAGAAAATATTAAAATTCAGTAGCAATTAGTATAGGCCTTTATCATTGTATAATGTGTGTATTTCATATATATATTCAGTTGCCAGTAATGGTAACTGAATGTATAAATGGAAATATAAATAATCCATCCCAAAGAATACAATAAAAATGTCAATAAAAGCAAATAATGTTTTCTCAATAAAAATGAAAATTTCTAAAAGGTAAAAGGAAAGGGAAAGATGAGAAATAAGAATTAAAAAAGGTTTCAGAACTCTTGAAAAGAGAAGTAGCAACTATTATCTATCTCAAAAACATTGATTTTATTCACCTGCTCTCAGTGTATTTGTTTCCATCCAGCAGCCCAGTCATTCACAAAATTCTCAGTCTCAGCACCACAGTCACAGTCTACAAGGTTAGAAACTCTTTACAATTCATCTAATTAGTGGGGGCTAATGGCTCCTCAGATAGGGAGCCATTCTCTAGTATGGCTCCCTATCTGAGGTTTCAAGCCTCCAGGAGGCTGTGACACTGAACCATTGTGATGATTGGCTCCACTGTTAGCTTTACAAAACTTTCATTTTACTGCATGTTATTTATATCTAGATGCAATTACTATCCATTTTTCTATTTTTAAACTGCCATGTTTACATGCCTTAATTGGCTACGTGTGGCATATAAATAAACAGAATCAACCAACCAATCCAGATGGAGAGAAAAGTTTTTTGTTGTCACACATTGGACATCAACAAAGCAATGCTGATTGCATGCTCCCAATTTTAACAAGTTAACGAAAACTCCCCTCAGTACTGCACTTGTAATTTGCAAGTATAATTTACAGTATCAGTAGCATAAGCCCCTCACCAATCAGATGCAAAAGTCATTGTTCTTTGTCTCTAGCGGTAAGGCGGGAATCCACAAGGACTCTTTCAGAAACTGTGGCTTTAACCCAAGTACTCCGTTCCCCTTGCCCAATCAAACCATCCAGTCCAGTAAGAACATGAGTGGTTTTACTGGTATGCTGTTTTCCCCCCTGCCTAAATTCAATTAGCAGAAAAATTCAATCACAGCACCTAGCACAGTCCAGAAGACTTAAAACAATGCTCCTATAAATGGCAAGGTTTTTTACCCCTATATCATTTAATAAAAAAACAATGTTTTTTGGGGGGGTATGGGGGAGTTCCAAGCATTCAGTTTTAGGCCTTGATTGTTTTGAATCAAAATGTTTTATGTACAATTCATACTTGATGAATTTTGATCCTTATGCAAATATAGTCTTCTGGACTAAGTTAATATTGGCAATACTTTTGTATCACTATTTTTATTATTTGATACTAACCAGAACATACCGTATTTTTCAGAGTGTAAGATGCACCAGAGTATAAGACACACCTTAGTTTTTGGGGAGGAAAATAAGAAAAAAGCTGATTGGCAGGTGGATCAGCCTCCTGGAATACCCCAATCAGCTGTTCCCAGAGGGGAATTTTAGCAACAGGTTCCTTGGTGCCTTGCTTTTTTTTTTTTGCTTTTTTTTTCTGCCTCTGAAACTTCTGAAACTCTGTTTCAGAAAAAACTTTTCTTCTTGCCTGTGAAAGCCTCAAACAGAGCTTCAGGAAAAAAAGCCTCTGAAGCTCTGTTTCAGGCTTCTTTTCTGAAGCTCTGTTTGGAGGCTTTTTTTTCTGAAGCTCTGTTTGTGGGCTTCTTTTCTGAAACTTTGTTTCTGCTTTTTTCAGCCTCTGAAACCTCTGTTTGAGAAGCTGGGCAGGGCTACATTCGGAGTATAAGACACACCCAGATTTTCACCCTCTTTTTTGGGGGGGAAAGGTATGTCTTATACTGTGAAAAATCCAGTACTTGGATATAATCTGGAAATAAATTCTGTACAAAGAAATATGTGAGATGTTTACGCTTATCTCCCTTCTGCATCTAGAACCATACATGTACCCACACAACAGTGCTGCATGCATGATTTCCATTTATTTGATCTATAGATGCAGCAAGGGTGACATGTCTGGTTCAAGATAGAAGACAATGTGTGTGGTAACCAAACAGATCTTTGATAATCTCCAGAAGAATAAGGCAGTTATCTGAGTGTGAAACATGATGTTTTTTCCTCAGTTACAATGTTATCAAATAGTTATTTCAGAACACTGCTGTAAATCATAGTAGGAATGAGCAGCTAGTCAAAAGATGAAAATATTGGCAAAAAGATGTCAATTGTTTAAATATATAAATATATATTTTCAAGATAAGCTTTTTTCTTCACCACTAATACTCATTCCTCTTTTATTTTAACTGCAGTACTGTGTAAATAGTTGCTGAGGCCTTAGAATCAGATGACAATGCTGTTTCATTGTTTCCAATCTTTATAAAGTAGTATTTACAAGATTTATCAATCTATATTCACAGAATTATTTTCCCTAAAGATTTCTTAAAGGAAAAATAGATACGCTTCAATAATTTGAAATAAAATTGCTGCTTCCACCACCTATATGTATTCTGCCAATAAAAACACGCTATCTTTTGTTTTAATGATCTGCCACTGAACAAAATATATTTCTGGCAAGATCAGTTTCTTTTTCTCTCAAGGGAACAGAATGGAACTGCTTGCAACGTGAATAATACTAACAAACATGCACAAAGGGAATATCGCACTGACTGTGCTTATTTCTCTTAAAAACTCTGTCCCTGATTGTATGGCATATTTATTTTAATTAATGGAACACAGACCTTAAAAATGTCAAATATCCAAATGAACATAATATATATTCGGCTCTGCTAGATTAGGACAAGAGCCATCTAGACTGGCCTACTGGGTCATACAAGCCAACCAGAGACATCTCAGAAACTGTCAAGATAGGCTATAACAGTGATAGTTCTCCCACGGTTGCTCTACAACTGAAACATGCTGCCCAAAATAATGGTCAATAATAGCCTCTTAGTTTATAGGCAAATATGCTATATAGAGCTTCTTAGTTGTACAAATATAATCTCACTGATCTTGTACTGCAAAAATAAGATATTGTGTAAATCCATATTATATTTAAATGAAACAAGTATTTGCTTGTTTTCATACAGCAAAGAAGGTTTTTTAAAAAAAATTAAAAAAGCATTAACAAAATGGCATGGCATGGAGCTGAGTTATTTGAAGGACTCTTTCTCTCTGATTGTGTCTACTCAATTCATCAGATCTGATGGGAAAGGCAAACTACAGGTCTTTCCCGTTATGGTGTTTGTGGTCCCCCCACCCCTTCAAGGATTAGATTAGCTGTAACTCTAATGGTTCTTCAGATGACTCTGAAGACCCAGTTCAGATACTAGGCATGAGTTCAGAATATGCAACAAAACTTGTGGGAAGCTGAAGTTGCTCATGGTTGGGATTGTTTTTGTCTTGTTTGCTGATTTGTATTTACTGTGATATTCTGGTTATTTTATGTTTTTAATGACTGTTAGCAATCCTAATGTGAAATGGGTAACCATATAAATTGAAATAAATGAATACATAATGCTAACCTTAGTTTTATGACCAGATTTGATAATACATTCCTTAAAGAAAGAAGGATACCTGAAACAAAGTCTTGGGTATGCTGCTCTGGATATTTCCTGCTTTTACCCTTTAATCAAACAATTGCGTTTATCTGACTCAGGTACAAAACTTCTACTTCTATTCTAAAAGGATTAAAGCATTTTCATTTAACAAAAAAGGAGAGGTTTGGATGTAATCTTTCTATACACATTATCACAAGCCATTGATGGCAAGGTTTTAACAAAACTTGACTGTTCTAAGAAGAGCTTCCAGTTCAGGGTAGGCGTGATACCATTCTGATAATATACAATATTTTTAATTGATACAATTATTTTTTAAAAGGTAGTAACTAGTCCTGTTGATGTAGTCTGTATCAAGTTATTAAAGGATATTGTGAGTTGTCTTTTTTTTTGCCTGGAATGACGTGTTCTATTTAACTCACAAAACACACATTGTTATATATAATGTGTCGTTTGGTTTAAATTAATAACCTTGTAATAACTTTTATTTAAATATGACACTCTCTCATAAATAAAAAAAACCTTCCATTCCTAATATCATTAATTAAAATGTGAGTGTGATATAATGCTGTACTCTATTCATTACTGTGTATGGTACATTGCTGCAAGTCATAGTTGATGCAAGTGAGTCACAATAATAATTTTGATATCAGGACTGGAGTTTTACATTGTGTGCTGATTCCTTTATATATCTTAGAATAAGGATTCTAAAAGCATTCTCAAGCAGTATATTTCATTCTATTATTGATTCTGTCACAAATATATAAACACCTAGCCAACAGTTTAGTATTCATATAAAATGTATAGGATACTGTTCTTCTCTGATGGGGTATCCTTCAAAACGCTCACTATGCAAATCATAATTACATGCTGGAGAAAACAGACTTATCAGAGGCATGCAAGGAGGTTAAATGATAAGTGCATTGTGCTGTAAGGCAGGGTTCCCCAACTCCCAACACCCTGCCATGGACCAGCACTGGTCTGTGGCATGGCAGAAACTGGGCCACGCAAACAAGCAAAGCCCCATCCATGGGATGCAGGCAATGCACGAAACCATGCCTCCTCCCGTCCTTGGAAAAACCTCTCTCCATGGAAATGGTCCCTGGTGCCCAAAAGGTTGGGGGCTGCTAGTGTAAGGTATACCTATTTATACAGACATTTATTTTATTTATTTATTTATTTAATTTATATACCGCCTTTCTCCCGAAGGACTCAGGGCGGTGAACAGCCAAGAATAAGAAACATACAATACAAAATTTAAAACCATTAAAATTA
>JANHZT010002933.1:103272-113338 GCA_032468215.1 Stegonotus admiraltiensis
AATAAAAACATCACATACAAAATTTAAAATCTTTAAAAAGAATTAAACAAATTTTGGCCCGATAAATTTAAAACACCTGGACTAAAATCAATTTACAGTTAAAAATATCTAAAAAAGGGGGGGTTATAAAATAATTTATATATTATTTATATAATATATAAATAAATATATTTATTATATTATATTAGCAGATCACAATTGAGGTGAGCAAATGTTTTTAGAAATCAGAATAGCTTAAGAAAAGTTTTGTCTAGATTCTCCATTGCTGTCTTTATATTTTACAGTAAAAGAGTTCTTTTTCTGAAGAGCAAAGAAAGATTCTTTCAGGCTATTTTCCTAATTAATATTAATAATTTATCAATCCTATATTGAACTCTGGTCTTTTTCTTTTTGCCCAATATATTTTAAAACGTATTATTTCTTCTATTTGTAAGTGTTTTTGTAGGCATGACTGTGCATTTCCTAGACTGATATAAATAAGTTTATATTACTTTGGCATACATATCTATTAATTTTCAATTTTCTCCTGAGATGATAAAAATCTCTCTGTGAACCTTTCATGATTTATCCAACTCTGGTAACTAGAACTCTGCTTTGGAGGAAAATCTCTAGCCTATTTTTACAAGGTTAATGAAAAAAATCTACACACACACATACACACATTATGAGATATGCATTTGGATTTACTTATTTTAGTAGAAAATACTGTTCATCATCTTTAATAAACTGAATTATATTAGCATTAGCATGATATACACAAAAATGTAAAGTCACAACTGTCAGTTCTTTAGCTGGTGTTGGCCTTCATATGCACTGAGTTTTTCCCATGAACCTAGGATGTTGTAATATATTGGCATAGTACATGTGTGGATCCAAGCCAGGAGTGAAATCCAGCAGGTTCTGACAGGTTCTGGAGAACCGGTAGAGGAAATTTTGAGCAGTTCATAGAACTGGTAGTGGAAATTGTGAGCAGTTCAGAGAACCGGCAAATACTATCACTGACTGGCCCCAGAGCGGGGTGGGATTGGAGATTTTACAGTATCCTTCCCCTGCCATGCCCACCAAGCCACACCTCACCTACCAAGCCACGCCCACAGAACCAGTAGTAAAAAAAATTGGATTTCACCACTGATCCAAGCATTAGTTAAATGTAAAAGGCCACACTGCCGCAGAATCTCCTTGGATTGGTCTACTATCAGCAAACTATAAAGAAATCGATGAACATTTCAAACTGCACCCAAAAACCTGATAACTATCACAGGTCCACACAATAGATGCAATTTGATTAAAGTGACCGATATCAATCTGTATGTGAGCTTCTTTATTTTGAACCAACTGTAATTTCCAAATGTTCTTCCAATGCAGCCCCTTATATGGGGCACTGCAGAAGACTAATCTCATAATAAGAACACTGTAGCCAGATCCTTCTACTCCAGGAAGGGCCACATATACCAGCTGAAGCTGGATAAAGGTCCTTTGGTTACTGTAGAGCTTTTGCATGCCCATTCACGAATAGCCTTGAATCCAAGAGGACCCTCAAATTGCAGACATGGCACCCTCTCGAGAAACTTTGAAGTCTGCAGAGACCTGCAATGAACGGTAATTCTATCTTAACAGGATATGACTTCAGCCTGATTTGTCCCATCCAGATCCCATTCATCCAGGCTTTGAATAGCAGGACAAGATTTCCAGATGGATTTCTAGTGTGGAAATATAAAGTTGAGGACTATTAGCATATTGATGGTGGTGCCTCCTGGACTGCCAGATCTTTCCATATATATTAAAGATCAAAAAGTAGAAAACTAACAGCTCTACCACATCAAGATGCCTATCTGAGGTACTTTCTCAAATTAGTTTCTTGGAACAAATTCAAGTCCTGCTTATCTAACTGTTGCCTTGCTAGTGGCTCTTCATCCTGTCCTTCAAGGCCATCCCTATGCCTTCTACAAAGGACAACTTCTATGAAATTCTACAAGTAAGAAGCTACTAGACCCATGATGGCAAACCTACGGCATGTGTGCTGGAAGTGGCACGCAGAGCCATCTCTCCGGGCACACCAGCCTTTGCCCTTTGCTCTTTTGGGTTCCAGTGTGTACATGTGTGCCAGCCAGGTGGTCTTTGTGTATGTGGAAGTGCCAGAAACTGGAAGAGCAGCTCCCTGGTGTGCATGTGTTTGCCAGGAAGCTGAGCTTCTGGTTTCTGGCGTACGCATGCATGCCAGCCAGCTGGTCTTTGTGTGTGCATATGCGCCAGAAACTGGAAGGCCAGGTAGCTGGTGCGCATGTGTTTCTGGAGCTTCCATACATGCACATCGGAGAGCTGCTGTTCAGGTTTCTAGTGCTCCCCCCCTACGTGCACTCCCATTTCAGCACTCAGTACCAAAAAGGTTTGCCAATATTGTACTAGGCTGACCTCTCTCCCAACAACTGCAGCATGGAGCTGCTGAACTGAAGTAAGAACAGTGTTCCCAATACAGTGTTTTAATTCCCAACCTTAACTGGGGTCCTGAAGTTTATTATGTATCAAAAACATCCAGAAGTTCTAATAAGACCAAGAGGAGTGCAGTATCCCATCAAGGTCCTAATATGGACATCCGCTAGAGTGGGGGTTTTCAACATTTTTGTGTCAATAAATAATGATAGTTAATAAATGTCAACTTTAATTACGTTCATAAAACAATAGTAAAGACAATATAATCAAATCACTATTTGAACAAAACAGACCATTGAGATAAATAAAAAGTACTACAGTATTTCTTTTCTCTTTTGGATGATTATTCTTCATATGAACTAGCTAGTTATTGGGGTTTTAAACAAATAGTTTTAAAAATATGTAGGTAAAGGTAGTAGTTATTCTTGCTCTGAATAAATTTAATTGAGCCTTAAATGTATATGCAGTTTTAAAAATGTCCTATTAAGTATAAACCTGTATTTATAGTTTGAGTACTAAAATGTAACCTTTTAAATGCAGAAGTTCGTATTATACCACAAATTATTAAAAATCTATTTCTCTTTGAATCATGCAAGATAGAACATATCAGAGCTAAAGTGACTCTATTGAATTAGTAATGAGCCTGAGCAAATGCTAGAAACTACTTCTAAACTGACAATCATTTAACAGTGTCATCTCTTGAAGTCGACAGCTCTGACACTTACACAGAACACTGCAGGGTTTGTTCTTCTAAATAACATTATCAGGAACTAATAGCCAAAAGACAGGATGAGACAAAATATATCAATTCAATATTTAATGGCATCGTTTTCTTATACTGAAGTTGCCTTTGGTATATAAATAGAGTGCTACAGCTTGAATATGCTAGTCCTATGGCCAGTTTGGTTGTGATGCTAAGGCTTTAGGCTGGAAATGGGGAGACCTTGAATTCTAGCATCATCTTAGGCCCAAAGCCAGCTGGGTGATCTTGGGCTAGTCACTTTCTTTTAGGTCTAGGAAGGAAACAATGGCAAATCACTTCTAAAAGAAGCTGTGGTGGCACAGTGGTTAGAATACAGTACTGCAGGCTACTTTTGCTGACTGCTGGCTGCCAGAAGTTTGGCAGTTCGAATCTCACCAGGCTCAAGGTTGACTTAGCCTTCCATCCTTCCGAGATGGGTAAAATGAGGACCCAGATTGTTAGGGAAAATATGCTGACTCTGTAAACCGCTTAGAGAGGGCTGTAAAAGCACTGTGAAGCGGTATATAAGTCTAAATGCTATTGCTAAAAAAAAACTGCCAAGGAAACTTCAAACACTTGTCCAGGCAGCCTCCAAGAATCAGACACGATTAAATGGAAGGGGAAAAAATGCAGATAGTCCTTTAATTATAACCACAATTGAGATAAAAGTTTCAAGGTGGTTATTAAGTGACTCATGCCTGATTTTGTGATTTTATATGCCTTTTTTCCCAATGGCTGTAAAAAGAATAAGTGCAGTTAAGGGAATCACGTGGTTCTTAAGCGAATCCAGCTTTCTCCATTGACTTGGCTTGTTGGAATCCAGCTGAGAAGGTCGCAAATGGTATCACCTGACTGCAACAGTCATAAACAAATGCTGGTTGCCAAGCACCTGGATTTGGTCATGTGACCTTGGGGAAGTTGTGACAATCATAAGTGTGAGGATCCGTTGTAAGTCACTTTTTTCAGTGCCACTGTAATTTTGAATGGTTGCTAAATAAATGATTGTAAACCAAGGACTACATTTACTGTCCTTAATCTCAACTACTGTATAATGTAGATAATGCATTCAAGGCGATTTTCATATTCGAAGCATAATGTTATAAAGAATATAAACAAACCCAGGAGCTGTGACAGGTATGCCACGTTAGAAGTTGCCCCCCTCAAATCTGTTAACATACAAATTCATAGATGCTGTTACTTAAGCGTACACAGGAATTAGACAAATTGCAAAGGAGCATACATTGAAAATAGGCATTTATTTTTATAAATCCTTTTATAACTCTAATGTATGTTTTTATAATGTCAGTTTCCAAATAAGAATAAAAAATAGTATGCTGTATTTCAGTTTTATAGAACTAATACAAACATTGAAGGTATTGTAGGAGGAGAGATGTGCCAGTAGACCTTAGCCGAAAATCAGAAAAAGCCTGATGATGATACACTCCTGCTATCTCAGAACAAATAAGGCAGAAATAAATGCCAAATTCCTTATCATAAATCATTATATGGAGAGGTAGAAGTCTCACAAAATATCATCTATGCTAGCCACATAACTAAGATACCCTCTTTAAATATTTGCACAGTTATAGAATATTTTAAATATTATTTCAACTGACACTTTCTAATATGCATTCCAAATCAATCTCTAAAAATTCTAGTTAATATATTTAGTCTTATCTCTCTTCAGTTAAATACAAATGGCTCTGGAAACTGCAAGCTTGCTGTTGCTATAGCTTCAAACACAATTGATATTTCTTATTTTCTGCCTTTCCCTTGAAGAACCTTTTGTAATTTTAATCTTTTCAGCCAAGACTGGAAATAGGCTAGAACTCTTGCTTCTAAGACTTCCATAATATGATAGTGATGTCTACAAATTTATGTGTTTTTTTCCTTGCTTCAGTACAAGTCTTGCACCAAAGAATTTGAATATTGTATTTTTCTAGCCCGTGGAAGTATAATATAGTTTTACTTTTACAACTTTTGTTATTATTATTATTTTGTATTTTATATATTGTTATGTTTGGTTGCACAGTTAGTCAGTTGTTTATACTTGATTTGGGCTTTTTATCTACAGATATAGTCCTTCCCCAAGGATGTGAGATTGGGTTGTTGTTTTATGGTATTAAAGATATAGAATTCTTACAGGCTCTAAGTTGCTCCAATTGCCTTTTGCAATTGACTGATTTTGATTTTGTCAATACCAATGTTGTTTAACTGGTGCTCCAGATGTTTTGCATCCAAGACACCAATATTATTAATCTTACCTTTGCTTTCTTTTGCCACAATTGTTCTATTTCCATTTCCAGGTCTTTGTATTTTGTGATTTTTCTTCATTTTTCTATTCTGCTGTCTCCAGGTATTTCTACATACACTATCCAGACTTTTTTGTCCTTCTTATCAACAATTGTAAAATCTGGAATGTTATGTGGCAAGTGCTTTACCTGTTTGAATTTTAAAGTCC
Organism: Stegonotus admiraltiensis; assembly: GCA_032468215.1. Taxonomy (NCBI): domain Eukaryota; kingdom Metazoa; phylum Chordata; class Lepidosauria; order Squamata; family Colubridae; genus Stegonotus; species Stegonotus admiraltiensis. The sequence goes on from JANHZT010002933.1 coordinate 108,906, forward strand.
CAGAGTAATTTATCTTATTCATTTTCTATTATTTTATAGTCCCACCAGTTCTTTCAATGCACCATTGTAGCTACTTTTCATGCCATTGTTTCTAGCCAGTCTGTACAATCTTCATGCGGAAGCTAAGTAGGTGATCCATTGGTTTTTTTCAGCCTTTTTGCAGAGGTGTTTTTTTCCCCTGTTGCTGCCTTCTCAGTTCTGACTTTGTGTGCATTTGTTCATAAGGCTTGGTCTTGTGCAGTCAGAAATAGCTCCTCTGTTTCTTTCTGCAACTTTCCTGCTCTTAGCCATTGCCAAGTCTTGCTATTATTTGCTTTGCCTGCTATTTTTTTTAAATGTTCTGGACATGTAATACTTCATCTTCTCATGTCTCTTTTCTGTCTTTCATTTGATCTTTCTTCTAGGCCACTTCGGTGTCTCCAGTATGCAATAAACCTTCATGGTATACTAGCTGCAGTGCATCTTCTTCACTGTCTTCCAATGCTCCTTTTTCTTCTTCAAATCTCTGGTGTTCTTGCAACATTCTACACCCATCTATTTCCTTGATAAGTAGAGTCTGACAACATTGCTACATGGATAAAGGGCATGTTCCATTATTATTTTCTGGTATTCCTCTCCAAGGCTTTTAGTTCAGATGTTAATTGTGAATATTTCCTTTTTTAAAGTTAAGTTTTAAGTCTTTTTAAGTCTCATAACGTATTCATTTCTAGCCTTATTCTTGACTTCAGTGTTCTTGATGTTGTCAGCATGATGGATGTCCAGGTATTTGTAGGGAACATCTTCACCCACACTTTTGAGGTTATTTCAATAGGGCATCTTGATTCTTTCAGTTGTCACTATTTTATTTTTCCCCTGTGGCTCATTTATCCAGTCCAAACCCCATTGTAATATCTTGGTTGTAGCTATGGACAGTGTTTAGCAGTGTTTCTATTTTCCATACAGTTTCAGATCATACATGTAAAGATAATGGAATAGGCTAGCAGATGTTTTAGATGTTTGATAGCCGTGCCTTGAATTATTTAGTATTATTAATAAAGGAATCTGTGCAATGACAAACAGCAGTGGTGATATTCAGGTATTCAGTTATAACTACAGCTGTGCTGAATCTTAGCTGGCTTATTTCTTGCAGTGCTTAGATTTGATATTACATTATTGGCATATTTTAATGCCAGTGCTAGCTGTTTCTTTGGGTTAGGGTTAGGGTACCCTAACCCTAACCCTAACCCTAACCCTAACCCTAACCCTAACCCTAACCCTAACCCTAACCCTAACCCTATTCTGTGGTTTTCATGCTGTTCTAGATGCTCAGTTATTCTTTGTTTCAAAGCTCTCTAACTAACTTCTTTAGTTAGAGAGCTTTGTTCTTTCTGAGGCACAGGAGAGGGTGCCTGGCTCTGGAATGAAAACAATTAAATAGCTGTGCTATTGTACTGCCAATTCCCCCTGGTTTGCCTCTAAAGTCTGAGTTACTTCTGGCAAGGTTTTGATTTCTTTGCCCTGGGTAGGCCTTGCAATTCTTCCAACTCTGCTTCTGTGAATACTTTATGTCATATTATAAATCAACACTGATCTGCTTGCCTCTGTTTTGTTAATTCTGCTTTTGGATGTTCTTTTCAGAATTGGTGCATTCATTTCAAACATCCTCTTCCTATTGGCCTTGATATGTAATAATAGATCATTATATCCTTGTTTTCTAGATCTGTATATTTGTGACAGATAAACATCTTCGGCAGCTGCAGGCATTGGTTGTTCAGCAAAGAAGTCCTGAACCTTGTAGCCCATTTTTCACCAGATATCTTGGAACTCCAACAAATAGTGCAGTCTTTTTGAACTGGATGATGACTGAGCACGTAGGGGTTTCTCAAATTTATATCTCACCATATTATTTATGGGAGAAACACACTTTGACTCGGTGGATGAGACCTGTTCAGTATGGTTGAACCTCCAGCATATCTTTCATCTTCCTCAGGGTACAGAAGCCCCACAATCCCATCATGATAGTGTCTTATTGGGGGTTATTATTATGGTTCATGGCACAGTCAGCCAGATGTTTCAGACTGGAAATTATTACTATTAAACACAGTTTGATATTATTACTACAGTAGTTTCATTAGCTTGTTTCTTTGTTAAAAACAAGTAAATTTCATATACATTATTTATACTTGCTTAGGATTGCTTTCAAAAAGCTACTTGGTGCAATCAAATGTAGCATTTTATGTACTTACTTAATATTCATTAAATAAATATGTTTAGAAATGAATATGATTTTTTGCAATCCATGATTGGACTCAAGGCAATTTGGCAGTGTATAGTTGAACAAGGACTAACAATTATGTCCCCTGTCTGATCAGAGCCTACACTACTCAAAGCAGTGTTGCAAAGTGTCAATCAACAATCTTGGTTTAATGGGGTACTTTTGCTTCTTAAGTGAAGTATGGAGGAAATATTTTATTTGGCCCTAAAGAAAATAGTTGACTAAATTGATCTCATCCACGTTCTTCAAGCACACATATTCATTTTATGTGTAAAACTGCTACTGGATATTTACTCTAAACGAGAGGCTATGTCCTTTTGTAGTATATACAAGATTAGGGCATGTATCTGGGAATATGCAGTGAAGTTGGAAACATTCAGCAGGTTTTAATCTGAAGTGGACTAAATTGATTCTGACTCTCCTGAGACTTCAGACACATAACATGTGTGCAGGTGTTGTAGTCCATTTTTCCCCAAGCTCTCCAGATAAAAGTGATGGGGAATGACTGAAATCATTTCCAATTACACTGGTTTGGAAAAGAGATGGTGCAGCATCAGATATGAGGCACAGGCACCTGCAAAATGGGGACAAAAGGCAAATGTACATTGTGTCATAGTGAACCAAAGGGCAGCTATTCTGTACTTGCATTGTGACATTACATGCAAATTCATAAGGGGCTTTACTTATGTTTTTCTCAGTGTTTTTATATTTTGTTTTGTTTTTAATTTTGTGTGCCACCCAGATTCCACTGGAGCTGGCCAGCTAATAAATTTCAATTAGTAAGTAAATAAATAAATAAGTTATTTTGTCACAACATGCTTCATTTTCATGGAACCTCCAGTTTATGTCAATGTCCATGAGAACATGAATCTTCCACCATTCTATTTTTTAAATTAAGCTTTTCTCACACAAGCAACAACGTTAAAAGAATTGGTGAAGACTGTGGGGCTTGGGAAAGTAGCCCTGCTTTCAAAATGCTGAATGAGTGGATCATTCTTTCTTATATCTATCATCCATTACTGTTTAGCTGACATCTTCTAGTGCCTGCCAATTGAGCAGGAATATACATATTCATTCTTCCTAAATCTCTGCAGCCTTTTAAGGGGTTGGAACATTTTTATGATTTATGTCAAACTGAAATAATTATGTGATGAAGATCATGGAAATAGCAATGCAAAACAAAAGGTTGATAAAGGAAAACAAGCATTCATTCTTTTTCTTCCAACAAGCTAAATTCAATTTTATTGCATCAAAGTTATCAGGCTCAGCTCAGTAGAGCTAGCCTGCAATTTTTAAAAAAAGTATTGAATATCTACCTTCAGAGTTTAAGCTCAAGATATGAGCTGAATCCCAACTCAACTTGGGAAGCCTCTGAAAGCTCTTTTCCAAGTTGACAAATTCGGATCTGGAAAAAGTGTGCATTTCTATGTGTATGTATGTAAAGGGAATGGGGCAGGAAAAAAAATAGGACAGTTGCTAAATAATGTTGCCTTAAAAAACAAAGAAAGAAAAGAATGAAAATCAGATCAAGAGGCCTGGACATCAGGAATCTGGTTCCTGACAATTTTGCTGCCCCTTTTGCTCAAAACTATTCCTCTACTTTATTCTACCAGATAAAGAAGGGGTGGAACAAGCAGGCTGTAATGGAAAAATAGCTCTAGGGAACAATATTTAATTATATTCTGCTTGTCTTTTGCACCTTAGTAGAACTGTTTTCATTAAATGAAGAATACCATGGGAAATTACTTGTTGTACTACCTACCAATGATCAGACCATTGGCTTTCTATCTAGGTGGCAGTACCTGGTCAATCTTCCTTGATTTGTTCATCTGCAAATATTAAACATTATTTTTCCTTAGGTTCTATTTTTATAGTCTAGAACAATTGGCAGTTATTCCATACAAACATAAAACATTTTCTCTTTAAGAATGCAATTGTAATATAGTCTTCTACAACTTATACAATAAGTGTAACTATGGATACTTTGTAATTATTTAAAACATCTTTTAACTGTTGTTGAAAACAAAAAGTCAGACTACATAAAATCAATTTGGGAATATTGATGGAATCTCCCTCTTCATTCACCATAATATAATGAGCCCAAAGTCACCCAGAAGTGAGTTTCTGTGGGTAGCTGAGAACCATCTTGAATATAGATCACTCAGTTCTTACTCCAATG
>JANHZT010002933.1:175938-187722 GCA_032468215.1 Stegonotus admiraltiensis
TCCTCAGACAGCATGCACTGGCTGAGGAATTCTGGGAGTTGAAGTCTACAAGTCATAAAGTTGCCAAGGTTGGAGAACCCTACTCTACTGGGAACCGCTTTTAATTACTTTCCATATGCCCCTCTCCCGAAATATCCCACCAATTCTTCCATCTTTCTTTCCTACCAGGAAAATTCTGGTCAAGAAAAAAAAGGCTGAATGGCTCTGCCGTCTTCTTTTGGTGGTAGCAAATGAAGTACCCTTTTGTTAGGAAAAGGAGGGAAGATCAAACTTCCATCTCACAGATGTACAAAGCATATTGCCAATTTATGGTGATCTATTTTCCCATTGATAAAAGTCATGCTGGGAAGGGAAGTTAAGCTTTTATGTTACCCCTATATTACTTTGTATATGTGTAGCAAGGAATGTGAATAGATATCAGTTAATTCTGTTGTGGTGAAATGGGGGAGCAGAGGGTGTAATGATTCAACAATGTTATCCTACATTTGAGTTGGGCACAGATTTCATTAGGCACGGGGCCCCTGGCACCATAGGGAATACGTGAGAAGTACAAGCTATATAGATCCGATTGCGTTCACTTGAACACCATCCCTTGTACTGATTTGTTTTAGAAAATGTTACAGTTTCTTTTCTTTGTTTTGTCTTTTATTTCAACAATGAAAATAGAGCTCGGAAGTAAGTTGTGTGAGCTGTTCCTTTAAAATTTGCAGAATTTACCTCTGTCTGCATGCAACAAATGGATACTTTATTTGTGAATTTCTATAGTCTGGTTGCTACTGTGGAACTGCAATCCAAAGTCATGAATTTTTTCTGTGATAAGTGAAGTTCAGAAGGGATGAATCAGAGTATTAATATTTCATAATTTACAGAGAAAGATCCGACTAGTTTCATTTTTAATCTGACTGTTGCAGCTAAGAAAATAATAGCGTAAAAAGGTTTTCCTCTTACAAGTTATGTAAGGCTAAGAACTTGAAAGATAGAAATACTCTCTTAGTAACACACATTTGTGAGGAAAAAAATTGGAACAAATTTTATACTTTTTCATACTTATCCCATATGTCATGTGAGGAAGGAAGGAGTATCAATTCTAAATTAATAACTATCCTTTTTGTTTTCAAAAATAACTGGCAACCTAGTTTTAATACACTTCTGAATGGTTGTACAGGCAAATCAACATGCCTAAAGATATATTCAAGTTGTGTTTATTTAACTGGCACTCTTGTTTTATTTCCTTTTTTGGTTTATGTTTACAACCACACAGGACTTTGTTAGATGTTTGCTCATAGATTCTTCCTCTTCCTGACATTATGAAGTTCAGCCTTTTCTCCAGACAGTAGTGATGTGTTTGTGCAAATATAGCCATATTTTCATCTTCATTTCAAGCAGGCCTTTTAAAGGGAATAAGGAATCTTCTGAATTCTGAGCATGTGAATTAGCCAGATTTCATTCTGAAGAAATAAAAGATGAACAAAAATTCCATAGGTATCTATCGGAAAAGGCTATATAATACCACTTTTAAGATAAATTGATTAAAATATGTAAATAAAAGCATTCCAAATTATGTAAGGAAGACAATTCCGGTGGTGTTGACAGAAATGACTTTGAAAAAAGAACAGAGTAAAATCTCTTTCCACCTGAGGTTACTGGTATTTCTTTAATGAGATATAGATTTACAGATATAAAAACATAGAGCACAGAACAGTGACAAATGAGAACTATATTATGGACTGAATAACTTCCTCATGCAGTTATCAGCAGTGGGCTATGTATCTAAACCAGTGGGTTGTAGATTTTTGCACAGATGCCTTTATTGCCAGTGCAACCCAGTAGTGATAGATGGCTACCTAGAAAATAATCCTCCAAGCAATTCTTTGTGGCCATTGATTTCCAACATAAAGAATGTCCTTACCTGCAGGATTTCCATATTGGCTTTGGTATAGATAACAGTTCCTGGTGCACAAAAGAAACTACATATAAAACTGCTTCCTCTGATTGAATTAAAAATGCTGTGCGAATAAGGAAATTTGGAGGAAAAAATTGCAGTAAAAATAGTGTGAGTGGAGGAGGGAACCACAAAATAGTTATTTCTGTCTTCCCCCTTTTGAATCATGAGGACAAAAGAGCTGCCAGTCTCTGTCAATCTCAAATCAGCTTGTTTGGGGCATAAACTCTGAGCACAAACTTTTGTATTATAATGCAGCATAATATACCCTGTTTTTCCTTTCTTACCATGTTCAGTTAATTAGCATGAATGGAATGACTTAGGCATCAAGGGAAGGATATACCCAGGGGTCTCTTTTACAGTATACCGATCTGATCTGCCTAAATGTTCCAGCTCAATCACTGACAGATAAACAGGCTAACTAAACCAATTAAAAATTTTATCCATGCAGATTTTTTTGAAGTACTTAGGTCAGCCACAGCAACAAGGACAATAATAACATATTAACATAATATGTTATTAATAATATAATAATGACTAACATATTAATCATTTAGCTGCTGGTCAGATAAAAGTTTTTACATATTGAGAAGGAACTCACTTATCACTGTGTTTTCATCAGGTTCAAACACCTCCTAACCAAATCCATTTCAGACTGAAGAGGGCTTTTACCTGTATCTAATCATGTAGGCATAAGGAAGAAGTATAATTACTTAAGGTAACAATGAGGAGATGACTTCCTATGGCTACTTGCTAGGATACAGGAGCTTTAAGGAATGTTTTGGCTTTCTTTCATATACTATGGATAAATCCTTACTTCCCTCTTTGAATTCAGCGTTAACCATGGCAATTAGTAGTTTCGGGGACATCACATTTTCTTGCTCTCTCTTTCTTTTTTGCGGTGTTAAGGAAGCATGCTCTTCATTGTACCCAGACACATAACCAGTTATGACTGTACACAAAGTATTCAAGACATTGTCCATGCAGTTATTTGTTTAGATGCATGCCATATACAGGTTGTATGAGTTTTCAGACAAGAGATATCTGACCTGGATTTCTATCTTTTAGATTAAGAAGTGTTAAAATGGAACAGAGGAAACTGAATGATCAGGCAAACACTTTGGTGGACTTGGCAAAGGTTGGTACAATGTTATAAATGAACAGTATGTTTTCATACTTTTGTTGATCCACTTTAATTCATTTCTGAGCTTTGAGATTCAGTATAAATTGATTCAATATATAATTAGAAAACTTGAGAGACAGAGTGATGTAGTGATTAAGGAGTTGAACTGGCATTGGGAAGACCCTGCTTCTAGTTCACTATCAGCTATGAAAACTGACTGGTTGACTTTGGACCAGTCACTCTTTCTCAGCCCAATATAGTTCATAAGGTTGTGGTGTGAAAAACTGAGAAGGGGTCACCACTGGACCTCCAGAATGAGGCAGGGTATAAACTTAATATTTAAATAAGTGAATCTGGACTTAAACCTACATAGGCTTTGGTCCCTCTTTGATTTTTGTGTATATGTGTACCTTTGAGCCATTCTTGACTTGTGGTGACTGCCCGGATAGCCACCAAGAAATCATAAGAATTCCTAAGAAATTCATGATGTAACTGTTATACCAAGGTACCCAAAGCAATTTCTATACACCACTTGACTGAAAGTCTACTTGAAATTGCAGCACATAATTAGCATTCTCTGGATGTGTCTGAGGTTCACATATACAATACTGTCTTTGGAAATAGTATATTTGAAGTAGATCGTTTTCCATCTCTTTATGTTTAACGGAAGCTTTCTTTAATAGTAGATTTATCATTACTTTTTTTCTGACACAAAAAAATATAGCCATCCTCCAGAGAAGCCTTAATTATCTCTCTTAAGCATTGAGGCTGACTTTGCTATCAATTTAAGCAGCTGGGTGGATAGGGTTATAGCAGGAGGTAACCCTTATTTTTTCAAACCCTCTATCCGTATCCTTCAAATCCTCAAAATGAATATAACTTAAAACTATATGACAAGGAGCTGCCAATTTACATCATAATCCTCTGTCCCAACTCTGAAGTTTAGGTCAAGTTGAATTCAAATTACTTTATATTGTAAACTGCAGATAACAAGCACCGTACTATTCTGGCTCCTTATTCCCACCTTCTTGAAGAAAGAGGAATCACACAGAAACTCTGGCCTATTCTGTGCATTTTTCACTGCCTTCACTAACATGGAATACTGCTCCAGAAAAGGCTGTAGTTGGTACTTGATTCAGTTTATTTTGAGATGTCATCCTTATGTTTCATTCTGGTTCATTGCCCTCAACTCCCTATTAAACCAGCAACATAATTAGTATTAAGGCTATCATGCTGCTTGACTGCTTGACTCAGTATAAGGCAGGATGTAAATAAAACCAAATTGACTGATATAGCTTTGTAAAAGAGATGTGGATGCTTTGAAGCAATAGTACCTGGTCCTGGGGTATTCTGTGTTCTTAAGAAGGAAAGTAAATGTCCAGGTCCCTTAAGGATCCAACAAGTTCCTGGGATGATGTGTTTTAACCAGCTCACTATTCCATGAAGGTTTATATCAGCAATCATCTCAAAACTAACTAGACTATAATCTGGCCATGGCAGCTGACTTATCCAGAGCCTCTCTCCTCTGTGATCATGAAATCCATCAAATTTATAGTGAATCCTGCTGTTAGTGTAGGGCCAGTGAGTATGTAAAGGTTGCATGGGATATGAACACAATATGTATAAACTATAATGGTTATGTAAGGTAGAGGGTGGCAGACACTGAGGGAAGGTCAGTCAGTTATTAGGACTCCATGTTGTTGGGTTTGTATGGTGGTGGGTGATAAAAGAAAAAGAGGAGAAGGCTCAACTCTGATTAATTGAAAGGGTTTTGTTTTGTATTGTTTTGTTTTGTTTCATTTCGTTTTGTTTTTTGTTTTGTGCCAAGGGTTCCAAGTGAGAGAAAAGACTCTTATCAGGTAGTTGCATTAGGTTGTTATTTTGATTTGTATAAATGCCAGGGCTTCTTCAATCAATACCATATTTTTGCATTTTTATTGCACTGCCTTTTCTTGGACTAGACTAGACCCTTAAGTACCACATTGCCTGTAACACTTACCTATCTGATTATATTATACTCAGCATTTCTTTTCAATCAAAGGAGCATTTCCTGCTTTGCTTTAGGTTAGAGGAATTCTGCAATATAACAGATGGTAGACTTTGTAAACCCCTTAGTTGGCTCCTGGTGGGAAAAGGTATTGAAGTACCACATAGCCAAGAGACAGAGTGGGAAATATGGGATAGTTTAAGGAATCATTTTGCATTATATAGAAACCAGGGAAAAATACTACTGCATAATGTGCACCGAGACCTTTGGGAAAATAACATTTTTCTTCTGGTAATATTGGAGAAAAATGAAACAATTGATCTACTAAAATCTATTTCACAGGCAGAGAATCTTTACAGCTTCTGGGGTAAATAGATTTCTAGACACGCATGATTCACGCTTGTGTATCTTTATTCTTCTGATGGATTTTTCATGCTTGACATGTGGAAGTGCTCCATCAAAATTAATAGCCTCAGTTCAATGCAGTACATAAAACAAAACAAAAAAAATAAGTAAGTAAAATAGGTTGGTTCTAGTTATGAATTTTTTTGTGAACATTCTCCTTGCCTATGAGTGATACTTGAACATTGGAAAATACAGCTTAAAAATCTTGTTGGCGTAATATAGTTCACCTTTTCTTTCTCCTTTTAGACTCAAAACATCATGTATGATATGATTTCGGACTTGAATGAACGAAGTGAAGACTTTGAGAAGAGGATTGTTACTCTGGAAACAAAACTGGAAACTTTAATTGGTAGCATCCAAGCTCTCCCTGGACTGATTAGCCAGACAATTAGCCAGCAGCAAAGGGAATTTCTTGAAGCTCAGATACAAAATTATGATAAGCATGTAACCTACAGTGCAGAACGATCAAGGTCCTTGTCTAGAAGACGAAGGTCTTCCTCTACAGCACCACCCACTTCATCAGAGAGTAGCTAGAAGAGAATAAGTTAACCACAAAATAAAGACTTTTTTGCCATCATATGGTCAATATTTTAGCTTTTATTGTAAAGCCTTATGGTTCTAATCAGTGTTATCTGGGTTCTGATGTCAGAATTCTGGAAACCTGAACACAAGTTTTAGGCCAAAATGAGTGAAAACTCTCTTTCTTTCTTTCTCTCTCTTTCTCTCTCTCTCTCTCTCTCTTTTCTTTTCAGATGCACAGTGAATGCACCTATTATTGCTATATAGATTGTTCCTCCTGTAATTTCACTAACTTTTTATTCATGCACTTCCAACAAACTTTATTACTACTACAGTATATAATATAATAAAAGGGTTACTTTCTGCACATAGTTGCTTGGTCACTTTGACTTTAACATTCCCAGCTCTGGTGTTTTTTGTTTTTGTTTTTTACATGGAAATGTAGAAAAAATGCTTTAATTATGAGAAGACCGAGCTCATTTTGTGTTTCTTTTCAAACAAGTTTTTATATGACATTCTATGCAGGAAAAAATCGCAGCGATGATGCATTAATTTAATTTAAAAGATTGGATGGTCTTTATTTAAAATTTTGCTTTTTTTTTTTTGAATTACATGCCAGCTTGTGGGAAAAAAAGTGAACAAATTGTTTTTGTTTTTGTTTATGAAAGTTCATTGATGAGAGCCACTGCACCCAGTATATTCCTCCAGTATATTGGCAGCATGCTGTATGTTCTTATACCTTATTTATACAAATAATTGTTTTACTAAAAATTTAGAAAAGGGCTGGCTCCAAACCATTTTAAACATTTTTAAATATGTTTATATGTGGTGTGCGAGACTATCATATATTTATTTTCTTGTTAAGAGAAATTTTCCATTGATGAAAAATGTTGTGGCACCTCAATCTATTTGGTCTCTCTTGGCTAGTTTGCTACCCATTACACCTTGTTTCATTTTGGATAAATAATCTGGATCTCTTCTAGATATGCCTGATCTTGATGCAATGAAAAACATGACCATGTTGCTAAATTTGTGTAGACAATTCCATTGCCATCAGCCTTTTATATATACCATATATGTGCATTTCAAACCAGTTCTGAAATTGGACATAGTAGAGGCAAATTTGAAATGCCCTCTTTTTCTTTAGCTGTGCTGTTATAGAATGAGATGGGACAAAAACTATATTTCTGTATTGTTCTGAAATGAATTATAATACCTGCCATTACAGTACACTTATAGAAAGACCTAGTAGAACTGGAAAGTCTCTTACAGCAAAGACATTCATCCAACTTTGGGTCATTCAGTTTTCTTTTCCAGCAATCACTTGTGATTTGGCGAAGTAAGAATTTCTTGTTGAAGGCATAAAGGGAGGATATTGGGAGGAAAAATCACCACATTCAATAACAACATTTTAAAAAGTCTATATTGACTTGTGATACATCTATTTTGAGATGGTAAACAAATATTTCTTGTTTCTTTATATTTTTTGTAATAGATTTTCTTTTCTTCTTTTTCTCTTTCTGAGAAATAGTTGTCTTCTTTATAACCTATACTTTTCACACAGGAATCCCATCGTTAGTCAACAGATACAGTATTTTTTTTCTGAGTTTTGCATCTGCAATAGTGAAAAGTAAGGACCTAGAATTAACCTTCTAAGTAACTGAAATAGTTGATAGTTGTTTTCTCATTCTATTTGCTAATCATGGGAACTTCACATTTTTAAAAAAGATACATTCTAGGTATGTTGGCATGGAGATATTCACGTGCTTAAACGTACCTTTGACCACAAACAAGTCTAAATATTATAACAAAATGATCCAATTTCAAAAGTAGTTTATTAATATGTAGGATGAACCAATTACTATTCAAGAATCACTAATAAAAAATCATTCTTGAATATGAACCACGAGGTTTATAATAAATGTTTGGTCTTATCCCAAACTCTGTCCAATTGGCTTCATTTATTTACCTTAAGCAGGGTTTTTTTTCCTGGATATTCATTTAGAACAAAGTTCAGTTGAAATCAAGAGAACAATAAATCATAAGACTTTATGCTACACAAGCTAGAAACCATGAAGTTTATAGGTGGCAATAACATCTAAACCAAGAAAGAAAAAAACAGACTATAGCCTCCCAACTATAATACATAATCCTTGCATGATGTAATGTTTCTGAATAAAGTCCTTTAGTACTATATATTGGATATTGTCACATTCTGCCACATAAGGTTTAGTGGGTGAATTTGGCTGAGCTTTCAGAAATAATGAACATGTACACCCAAATCTGATTGGACAATCTTGGACCTATTCAGGGTATCTAAGGTGAAACCAGGAAATAATAAAACATCTTTCATGTTTGTTCTAAGGATTTCTTATTTACTGACTTTTTGATCATTCTTAATTTCTGCAGCCAAAAAAAAAAGTTATTTTAATGAATTCAAAAATCAGTTTAAAAATTTTATGTTATTCTCAATTGGTTCTGTCTAGAACATACATAATTTTTTTTCTTTATTCCTCCAAATAAATTTAACTGGTTCCCAAACAAATTTCTGTTATTAATTCCTTCATAACAAAATGACATTTCTGTTTTCAGAACAGTTGGTCCAGTCACTTATTTTAGCCTTCTCATTATGAAGTAAGTAAAATATATGTCTGTGTTAATCTTACAACAGCTAAGTCTCAGACGTCAAAATATTATTATTATTTTTTTACTTTATGTTAAACATGTTAAAAATTATAATTTACAAAACAGTAAATTTTTCAGATGTCCTATGCAGAAATACTTTTCTTTCATTTGAATAAGTTTTTTCATAAGAAAATGTGTATATTTTGGCTTTAAATTATTGTACTTCCCCCCTTAGTGATAGCCTTTTGGTTATCACTACTGAACAGGTAAAAATGAAAATTATTTCATTTGCTTGCATGAAAATGTTGAGATTCAACGTTTTTATTAAATGTAATAAATCTAGACCATTTTTAATAATCCTGTTTAATCTTAATATTTCCATTTGAATTGCTATGATGTGATTATTTTATATTTTATGTTTATATTCATTTTTTTAAAAAAATGCTTGGAAGTAAGGCTTATTACATATGATTAAGTAAAAAAGCAGATGTAATCATTTTTTTCAATTAATAGATTTTTATGCTAATTAATATTTGGATTTATTCATAATTTTGTAATAGTCATAAGAGATGCATTGTTTCATTTAAACAGCATTATTTGCTTGCTTCCCTCCCCAAATGAATTAAATTCAGAGATATATATGATGATTGACAAGGAATTAGAACTCGTTCACATTTGGATCGAGTCCTAATTCCTTGTCGATCATCATAATATCTCTGATGAAAAGGTCATTCAAATAGCATGGGAGCATAAAGCCAGCATCTTTTCACCTTTTGCAGCTCAGCCTTAACAGGACTTAAGTTTTGCTTGTATATTTTGCATTAATGCACAAATTTTAGTTCATGTAAATCAACTTACAAGAATAATTTCCAACAGAACCATATTCTCATGATATTAAAACATCTTTTCAATCATATAGCAATTCACGTGTTGTAATGGTTCCATTCACAAAACCAGTTCCAATTATACTGGATTTAGGGCTCTACTATAGTACTTTGCAGAGTGTGTTGAAAACAGCATCACAAAGGTTAGTGGGACCAGGGCACATTAGGTTGAGGGATTTTAAGGGGTGAAATGGATGTGTCATGCTTCTGCAAATAATAAGGCACCTTTGCCACTTGGTATAAGGACACTCCCCAAATGCAACAAGGGCCATTATCTGGATTGTATTAAAAGGAATGTTTTAGTCCATTCATTGTTCTCCAAATTGCAGGAAGAAGAAAAACTGACATGCTCTGACAAAGAAGAAACTTAAAAGCAATTAATGATGTCTGAATTTAAGACATCAGTTTTAAGACAGGTTTTTTTTTAATGCATGAAATAACAAAAATGATAGACAATGAAACTAGAACAATTGTCACATTACTTTTTAAAGGTCTAATTGTTTAGCTTGTGACTAAACCATTATTTGAATGTACTGTATCTTTCTTTTCCTTTCAGAAAATTTAGAAATATGTGTGCAGATTTTGTGTGTGGATTGCCTGCTAGAAATTAGCTTACAGATGTTATTTTCCACTTATTTGGGATCCAATATCTGAGACTGGAATTGAAAATTGGTTCATTAGTATCTCAACCAAAAAAGATAAAAGGGGGAGGGGGATGACAGAATCCCAGAAATATCAGAGTGACTGAAGCAGAACTATTGGAGAATTTCTTATTATAAGCTGTTTTTCTATTTTCCTTAAATCAGTAAGAATGCCTTTAAATGACAAACCCCAGAAGCGGGTGATACTTTGATTTCATTGACTGATTCAAAAGCCATTTTAGGTTAATGTCCTACATCACACTTCCTTTTTCAGGCTGAAACAAATAGAAAAAGTTGTAGGTGAGCTGTTTCAGTCTATCCAGTTATAGCTAAACTTAATATCCTTGACTGAGAAACTAGGTTGGAATAATGCCATAAATATCACATGTTTCTAATAGAAACTTAATATATGCAAATGGGATAAACCAGGAAACACCTTAGACTGAGTAGCTTTGTCTAACTCATTGTTCTCTAGATTTGCTTGACCTCAACTCCAATGATCACTAAGAGTGCATATTTTAGGGATATTGACTTGAAGTTAAAGATTCTTGTGGGCACCAGATTGGGAAGAGTATTCCATCATACATTCCAGGGGTTAACATCAATGTAGCTTATAAATAAGGAAGTTGGTGTATTTTCTTGGAGAAGTAGGAGAGAGTAGCTACTCAGGTGCTAATTTAAAGTATATAGAAAACATTTTGTTCTAGAGAGTCACGGAGTCAAGTTTTTAGTCTGGATTTTGATTGCATCTTGACTCCTATAAACAGTTTTTCGATTTTCAAATTGTTTCTGCTCTTGTGATAGTGATTGTTTTTAGCTACATAAAGAATTGAAGTGGAACAAATAATACGTATGCGGAGATAGTGAATAATGCCTTTCTCAATATCATTTTGAAATTCCACTAAAATTCTAATTTGTAGTTACTGTTTTATTTTATTCGCAGAACAGTGAGCTGCACAATATCTTTTTTTGCAAAACATGGGCTGTAATCTTTGTTTTGTTTAATTTTTAACAGTTGTTCTGATATACTTCAGCCTTACAACCCCCTTGCATTCTTAAAAATGATAGAGGATCCCAATTTAATTTTTATTTTTTGATATTTACTGTATTAGAAATTAAAACAGAAATTTTAAATATTTATTTGACTTTATGGACCTCCAGAAATGGTTTTGGTGACACTTTGCGAACCACTGTGCTAGAATGAGTTCTGGCATTATCTTTAATTGCATCTTTGCACTAAATATATAATTCTTTTTTAAGAATGGAAATAAGAGCTGCTAGGAGCAGAGCTGATGAGAGTTTCAATCCCAGCAGAAATAACAGCTACAAAGGAGTGATTTTTGTTAAAAATGCAGCTGAGGTAAAATAATTAAATCCCACCTGCTGTATTTTCAGCAATTATCATTCTCATTGGCTTTTATATTTAAAAAAACCTATTTGATGTTATATGTAATTTGACCCTTCATCTATATTAAGTTAAAGAGCAATCATGCTAAGGGGTCAATTATGTAAATATGTAAATATATTATTCATTGATGCATCCTGAGAACTAAAACTGGTACATGATCCTTGAAAAAGATGAAGTTACTTGAAAGCCTTCAAGGGAGGTGCTATGTTGCCCTTAATTCCTAGTAGTTTTACATCTGGAAAAGTACTAG
>JANHZT010002933.1:225221-236480 GCA_032468215.1 Stegonotus admiraltiensis
ACCAGGCCCTAAGCCATGGAGCACTTTAAAGGTGGTCACCAACACCTTGAAGTGCACCCGGAAGACAACCGGCAACCTGTGCAGCTTGTGCAGGAGTGGTGTTACATGGGAGCACCTTGTCGCTCCCATAAGGACCCGCGCGGCAGCGTTCTGGACCAGCTGAAGTTAGATGTATCAATTTGTTGGTCAGTGGTGGTATTCAACTGGTTCTACCTGGTTCGGGAAAACTGGTAGTGGCGGCAGTGGGAGGGTCTGCCCACCTGCCTGGACATAATCATGTCCCATTTTTGATGCTCTGTGCATGCGAACTGGTAGCGAAGATAAGTGAATGCCACCCCTAATGTTGTTGTTATACCCAGCTTCACATTGCTAACTGAGGCCAGGTCATTGGGATCTGTATGGGGAAAATTAGGCTGAATCTAAATTCCAGTTGCTGTTTATCTATTTAGACATTCTGACAGTGCCACTGCTGCCTCTTAAGGAGATTGCACTGCTGTTGAAAAAACAAACCTGCGATTTGCGGATCCTCAAAGACTCAAAACTACTTCATCATGGGAAATGAAAGTTCTGGCTAAGGGTCATGTCCATGTTCAGCTAGTCACAAATTGCAGGATGGAAGTAATAGTATCCTTCCTTTCCTCTTTTCCACACAGCTGGACTATGCAATGCATTCTACCAATGGTTGTCCTGGAATATTGCCAGAAGCTTCAGTCAGTCTAGAACAGGAATGTCAAACTCACGTTGTTATGGCCATGTCACGTATTGGGACTTTTTCCCCCTTTACCAAACCAGGCATGGGTATGACCAGCACCTGATGCATCCAGCCCATAGGCCGGGAGTTTGACAGCCCTGGTCTAAAACAATGTTTCTAAGCCTTGGTAACCTAAAGCTGTATGGATTTCAAGTCCCAGAAGTATTTTCCACCTTAAATAGTAGAGAAAGAGAATTAATGACTCAAATTTTGATTCACCTCTAGCCATTTTTATTATATATTGTATATTGTAAAATATGCTTGCTTTATTAGTGAAATCCAAAGGGATCTGGTTACGTTTTTAAAGGACAGTTGAGCAAAGAAGAAGAACCTATATGATAAATTGGTTTCATTTCAAACTGAGATGATTTTCCTGGAGAATATTATGACTAGCCTCTTACAAAAGCACAAAGAATAAATAAAGAAAAGGAGAAAGCCTCATCCACATCACTTATCGAGCCCGAAGGAATAGACAAGTGAGATAAAGTAGATGCAACAGATTCCAGCTGTTTTCAACCACAGTCCAATAAAAGTTCTATATACCAAAATCAAATAAGTGGAATTAGCATATTAATGTACTATGTATAATTTATTTCTATGGGACATCTGTGAATAGTTTTCTCAATATTATGTACATAAAGTCATCATCTCAGTGTGATTTTGACACATTTTTGTGATATGCTAAATTAAATTTAGAACATGCAGCGATGTTGAGACCACATTTATCCAAAACTTTTCTAAACAACTGAGTCTTTCCCCAGAATTCCCTGCCTATATCATATGAACCTGGAAAAATGCACATAGTTTAAATAGTTGCAAAGTAATCCTAGATATATGCTCTGTGAGTTTCAAATCAACTTTTTCTTTTCAAATCTGATGTATACATAGCTCTATTAAATATGCCTGCCATACACCAATATAAACATAAAGATATAAACACATATACAAACCAGTGTGACATGCTTGTTCTAAGATTATTTTATACTAAAACTTTCAAGTCTGTTTGATTGTTTGGGCAAATCAGTGCATCATAAGGCAACTATTTTTCTCTGTCAACAAGTTGTTATTAGTTTGTTGAAATATAAAGAAAAATAAAGATGATGAAATGAGAAGGAAGGGGAAAGGGAAGAGAAAAAAGTGCAGGTCAGAGGCAAAAAGAAAAAAGGCATTGACTTCTGACTCCTTTTAATAACATAAAATAATAATATAAAACCTCAACTTTTCACTTTTATATAATAATATATAGCAGGCATTTCTGTAACATCAAACCTATCTAATTAGCAAAATCCAAAGTCAAGGTTTCATTCTTTTTCCACAACAAGCACAAAGTCCAAAAGCAGTTTCCAAATACAAACAATTAAATTAAATTAAATTAAATTGAATTGAATTAAATGAATTAACGATTAAATTCTTTAATCATAGCAGTCCATTTGGCTATTTCCACTAACTCCATCAACTTTTGCGGCCATTTGTCTGTTGTGACAATCAAAGTATCCTTCCATTTTTGTGCATAAAGTATTCTTGTTGCTGTCGGCATGTACAACATCGAAGTTCCAGTTTTTTAAAAAGTTCTTTATCCATTAAACCTAAGAGAAAAGTGTCTGGTTTCATCTTCATAATCACTTTAAGAATCTTCTGTATTAGGATATGAATCCTGCTCCAATATTTCTTTGCTTTGTCACATTTCCACCATAAATGAAAAAAGTTCCTTCTTTACATTTACATTTCCAACATTCATTTGAAATACCTTTATACATTTTGACGATTTGTCCAGTTTTAGATACCAATAGTACATCCTCTTATAAAAAAATTACTTTAAATTATAATTTAATGTGAAATTTAGACCTTTCATCCACATACAGTATTTTCCCATTGTTCATTATGTTATATCCAAAGTTCTTTGCCCACTGAAACATACAATGCTTCGCATATTCATTCTCTTCATTTCACTAACAGTTTATAAACCTTAGCAATAATATTTTCATCACTATCACACAATAGGACTTCATTTTTCACAAAATCAAACCCATACATTTTTAAACCAAATTTAAATTTTTCTTTCAATTGTAAATATGTACTCAGTGGCTAAGATGCTGAGCTTGTCGATCGAAAGGTTGGCAGTTCAGTGGTTCGAATTCCTAGTGCCGCGTGGGAACGGGAACTGTGAGCTCCCGTTACTTGTCCCAGCTTCTGCCAACCTAGCAGTTTGAAAGTACATAAAAAATGCAAGTAGAAAAATAGGGACCACCTTTGGTGGGAAGGTAACAGCGTTCCATGCTCCTTTGAGATTTAGTCATGCCGGCCACATGATCATGGAGACGTCTTTGGACAGCACTGGTTCTTTAGCTTTGAAATGGAGATGAGCACCGCCCCCTAGAGTCGGGAACAACTAGCACAGATGTACAAGGGGAACCTTTACCTTTAAACTAATGGCACACATGTCCTTCTGATTCCAACACCTATAGGGCAACAACTTTTGAACCAATGTACCTCAAATGGGCTAACTTACAAAATGTGTTCAAAATCTGGGTTCCACAACTCCTGTGGGATTGAAATTTGGCAAAGTTGTGTATGCTTCAGTGCTGTTTTGCTGTGGCAGTCAGCTGTGATCATGTGATCATCATTTCCAATACTTTCCACCAGCTTCCTACAAGGAAAAATCAATGGGGAAGCCAGTAGGAAGGTGCTGCTTCTCCCACTGCTTTTTGCCCAGCCACAGTTATTCTTTTCTGTATTTAAGTAAAAAATATCTCTGAAACTATCACCCAATGGGACACTGATTGCCTAGTAATATATACTATATTGTTGATACTTAGTAATAGAAAAAAAACCTAATAAAACATCATAGGCCAGACTTTATAGTAGTCTACCATAGGAGTTCAAGTCCTCCAGGCTTAAAGTTGCCAAGGTTGGAGAAGCCTGGACTATGGGACCTGTGTGGCAAAAACAAGAGTTATGAAATGTCCTAGGAGGGTTATAATTGTTATAGAAGTCTTTTCCACGTTGGCTTTGACAAATTAACATTTTATAGGGTAAGACAGTACAGTGTTTCTGATGATCCTTTCTGCCTTCCAAGTTACCATTGATTCGAAATACCCTCTGGCTGTTTCATTAACATTAATAAGAATGATCAACCTGAAGTTATCCTGACAGAAAACAAATTAGTTGACTGGGGTGCATTTATTATCGTAAATAAATGCAGCATTTATTAACGTATGCAAATGCAGTACGCCGTATCAGATGAAGAAGTAAATTACAGGCAGATACAACAGATGATTTGATTATGTTTAGATTATGTTTAGAGCTGAGATTAAAAGGAACACCCACAGACAGATAATAGAAACAAGATTGAATGCCAAATTTCAAAACATTCATTGTGAACAGAGGTTTATTTTTCTGTTCCAGTCCATGCACACATACTTCAGATTTGTTCTTATTGAAGGAGATGTGTGAAATACTAAAATATTTATTGTCTTAAGCAGGGGTGGGTTCTACTTACCTTTACTACCGGTTCACAATGGGGTCGCATGTGCACATGTGCAGAAGCTTCTGCACATGTGCAGAAGTTTCCTGATGACATCGGGGTCAGTGGGTGGAGCCTCCCACCAGTTTTACTACTGGTTCTTGTGAACCAGTCCAAACCGGGGGTTATATGCCACTGATCTTAAGGTTATATGTTTTAAGAATTAGAACATATAATTTCTTTTTCATTTTCCAATATATATATTTACTTTTACCATTCAGAAGTTCTTGTCAATGCTTATTGCTTTGTTTTGCTTGTAAAATTATTATTTTAGCTCTTACTTTTATAAATATCAATAGCACTTAAGACATATATCGGTTATTTGTGCTTTACAGCCTGCTCTAAACAGTTTACAGAGCCAGCATATTGCCCCCAACAATCTGAGTTCTCATTTTATAGATTTCAGAAGGATGGATGTCTGAGTCAACCTTGAGCCAATCAGGATCGAAATCCTGGCTGTGGACAGAGTTAGCCTGACATACTGCATTGTAACGGTCACACCACCAGGGCTCCTGAGAAACAGATAATGCTTCTCACAAGCTCATAACTGGAGCTCTGGGCTACAAACCTCTCAAATAGAAATGTTTCATTCTTCAATGGCAGTTCACTGCTAGCAGATCTTGGCTGCAAAAACCTGGACAACTAGACAGCAACAAAAGTATAGTGTTTTCTTTACATCTTTCCTGCTATCTAGTGGTCATCCAAGTCAATGTGCATTAATGCTGGCTTCCTCATTTCCCACTTTCTGCTCTTTTATGTATCATCTTAGAGACACACGACTAAGCTTGTTTAAAGGTACACACAACTATTACAGCAAACATGTAGTACAGATAAAACACAGGGGTGAAATGCTTCCGGTTCGGACCGGATCATCCGATCCGGTAGTGATGGAGGTGGGTGGTTCGTAGAACCGGTAGCAAAAATCCCTGCCCCCACCCCCCGATGCCCAGCTGAGCCACACAATCATCAGAGCCTTTTTTTTTTTTACTTTTAAAAGCATTTTTTCTACAACCTTTTCAGCCAAAAATGCTTTTAAAAGTATTTTTTTACAACCTCTTCACCGAAGAGGTTGTAAAAAAATGCTTTTAAAAGTAAAAAAAAAAATTGGCCACACCCACTGTCACATTACCCCCTCACCAAGCCACACCCACAGAACCAGTAGTAACAAATTTTAGATTTCGCCACTGATTAAACATATGTAGTATTTGTATGTAGCCTACTAAAATACATGTAGTATATGCAATATGATGTAGTATTCGTAAAGCCTGAAGGTCTGTTGTGATGGACTTCAAGTCCTCTGCCCCTGCCTTGACTATGTACAACACTGGTTACATACTGTGGGGTCCTTCATTACCCAACCAGATAACAGCATCTGTACTAGAAGGCAGTGGGATTTGCTTACCAAATGCCTGACAACCCACTACAGCACAACCAACAGAAGCTGTGAAAAGGATAACACTGCCATACATCAAAAACATCTCAGAAACCACCAGTGACTATTACAACTATGTGGCATCATGGCACAGACAAACCAACTAAAGCCCTTACAACATTCTAAGTAAACCAAAAGACCCAGCAGCCCCATAAGAAAAATCAGGAGTCATCTGCAACATATAGTATAAGGACTGTGCACTATCTAGGACAAACAGGCAGACTAGCAGACTAACAGAACACATCCATGAAAACCAATTAGCAGTCAGAAGACATATTAAAACTCCTTAATTTTACAAGACATGAATAGACTTAACATAATTTTGTGTGGGAAACTGTGAACATCCTAACCCAAGCCAAGTCCCAAAACACTAGAGAATTCCTAAAAACCTGGCACTCAGACAAATTAGACAAAACAGGCATATAGAGATAAATATCAGCTATGTTCCATTCAAAAGAGAAACAGTGAAAAACTCTTAGATAGGAAACAAAAACACCAAAACACTTCCTTACCAGGAATGAACACACAGATAAGCAAATATAAAGACTAGGATTAATACTAGACCAACAGTTAAGAAGTAAAAAGTCAAGGAACTACCAACTCAGAAAAAACAAGCTAACAGTAAACAAAAGTATAATCAAGGAACTACCAAGAATACTCCACCAATACTGACAGAGAGAGCCACCAGTATATAAAAAGAGAGCAAACCCCTCTCCCTTCTAGCACTGATAATGTTATTTAATAGGGTAATGAATGTCTGCAAGAAAACAAGTTCAGAAAGCATCAAGGTTCCCACAGTTCAGCCCTGGCCTACAAACATTTTCTTTCCCTCGGTATTGGCTTCATAATTTGTTTCTCCCAATTACCAAGATAGGAAGTAGCATAACATCACCCCATTGACATAATTACGTCTTGGATGTGCAACCAACTACTTACGACTTTTAACAATATTTTGCAACCCTTCAAGTTGTAAGGGCATAGACTTTTCCCACTCACTGAATTTGAAATGGGTAATCTGTTTTCTGCTGCCACCAATTATTTTTTGAAATTCTTATGTTGCTGGCAAATTTAGAATTTGCAAGGACTAAAGTTGAAGGACATTAAAGGAGATTCCAGGACTGAAACAAACAGCACCATCTTCTTTTAAATTGTCTCCATCAATTACTTGCAGCAGCAGGGGCTCCTATCCATTTGACGCAGTGAGCCTGAGTAGTGAGAATAGTCTGTGAAATTCAACTCACAGAGGGATTGCTTTCACTGGGCATGTTTTATAGCACTGCAACCTCTTTCCCCTTCCATCCCCAAGTTGCTTATTTTAGGCATCAGCAAAGAAAGATGAGATATTAATGAAGATTAAGTGTCTAGCAAGCACTGACAAAAGAGAGAAATAATTATCTTATTGGGGTTATAGTTGGAAGTTTGTTATCTCACAGCTCACAAGAGTAAACAGGAAAAGCGAGCTTGACTTGTCTAAGCAGTCTCTCTTTCAGGTGTTAATTGAAAAATGCAGGTCAATCACAGGACAAGGAAACCAAGCAATCTGATCTCCTGAGCCAGGTGAGCCATTGATCAGCTAACTGGCAAAATGAAATATCATTGATTCCAAGAACTCAATAACTTGCTGTGGATTGCTGTGAAAGAAAGAAGTATGCTGAGGACTCCATATGTCGGTGGCTCCCAACTTTTTGGTGACCAGGGACCAGTTCTGTGGAGAGAGGTTTTTCCATGGACTAGAGGGAGTGTGGTTTCCTGTGCTGCCTGCATCCTGCAGATGGGGCTTCGCTTGTTTGAAAGCCCAGTTTCTGCCATGTTGCGGCCCGATGCCAGTCCATGGACTGGGGGTTAGGGACCCCTGTTATATGTGATATATGAATGGATATATGTATGTGCTTCCCAGCATCATCCATCCATCAATTTATCAAAATCTTCATAGCTCCCAGAGCTGAAAACGTTGATTAAAACTGATTGGAAATGGCTTTTCAGAATCTGAGATGAATTTTTCCCACTCCAATTCATGTAGATGTAGTTCCATTGAGGATCACACCTTGAGTGCAGTTGGTCAGCCAGTTACAACTCTGTCTGATGCTGTCTATCCCACATTTTCTATCGTACCAAAAAGGAAGCTGTGGTCTACTTCATCAAATGGCTTACTGAAGACTAATATAATTTATGTCCACACCATTTCCCTGATCCACTAATTCACCTCCTCAAAAAAGGCAATAAGGTTTGTCTGGCATGGTCTGTTTTTAACAAACCCATGTTGGCTTCTAATAATTGCTTTGCTCATTTCTAGACACTTGCAAATACGCTGCTTTGTTATCTTTTCCAGCATTTTCTCAGGTATTGATGTCAGGCTGATTGGTTTGTAGTTTCCTGGATCCCTTTTTGAAGATTGGAAGCACACCAGCTCTTTTCCACTCCTCTGGCAGTTTCCCCATATTCCATGAACTTTGAAAGATTTTATTCAGTGGTTCCAAGGTCACATCTGTCAGGTCCTTCTGAACCCTGGGACAAAATCCATCTGGTCCTGGTGATTTGAACTCATCCAAATTGGATAAGTGTTTTCTTACCATTTTCTTGCCTATTTTAACTCTTCTGTCTTCTACTGCTCTGCTTTTGATCAGTTGGACTGTTTTTTTCCTTTTGCATTTTGAATTAAGCAGTTCTGTTTCCTCCCTGTTGCCCATCATCTCCTTGCCATCTCCTCCCATTAATGGAGAAATCATTTCCTTGACTTTTTTCTTGTTTCTTATATGTTCAAAGAAACTTATTATTATTATTATTATTATTGGTACTTGTAAGTCTTAGTTCATTCTGAGCTTTAGCTCTCTTGACTTCATCCTTGCAGGTTCTCTTTTAGTTATGTGTCCCTTTTCCATTATTTTTATACAGATAGTCCTTGATTTACAAGTTTGTTTAGTGACCGTTTAACATTATAACAGCACTGAAAAATATGACTTATGACCAATTTTTTACACTTATGACCATTTAAGCATCCCATGGACATGTGATCAAAATTCAGACTCTTGGCAAGTGACTATTTATAAGTGTCCTGGGGTCATGTGATCACCTTTTGCAACCTTCTGACAATCAAACTCAATGGGGAAGCCAAATTCACTTAACAACTATAGCAAGAAAGGTCATAAAATGGGGTAAAACTCACGTAACGAATGTTTCATTTAGCAACAAAAAATTTGGCCTCAATTGTGGTCATAAATTGAAGACTACCTGTACTTCTCCTTTTTGCTTCTCTGTTTCTCAGAGAGTTCTTTATACAGCCATGCTATTTTTTCTGGGCTCTCTTGTTTTTCTTTCTCTGTAGTATTGTGTTAGTGTGTGCTTTTATAATCTCATTTTTCAGAATTTCCTAAACATTTTGAGTTGTTTTCCCTTTTATGATTTCTATCCATGAAAACTCTTCCTAAATTGTTTCTAAGCTTGCTGAATCAGTTCTTTTAAAATCTAAGACAGTGGTTTGACTTTCTAATAAGCCACAAATACTTGGCTTATGCCCCAAATTCACTAATCTGTCAGAATCCGCATTTAGGTTCACAAAAGGTCAAGAGGTTTATTTTAATTAACTCCATCTTTTCAAATAATACAATACTTTCTGATCAGTTAT
This sequence comes from Stegonotus admiraltiensis, assembly GCA_032468215.1. Classification (NCBI taxonomy): domain Eukaryota; kingdom Metazoa; phylum Chordata; class Lepidosauria; order Squamata; family Colubridae; genus Stegonotus; species Stegonotus admiraltiensis. The sequence goes on from JANHZT010002933.1 coordinate 234,550, forward strand.
ATACTGATAAACAGTAATACTCTGTGTGTATTTATTTTATAAAAATCACTTCATATACATCAGTTAAGCTAAAAGAACACAGAATTGAGCTAACTTCTGCAGACTTTAAAACTACATTTCTGGTTTGTTTTCATTTAGAATGGGTTTCATGCAGTGGTGAAATCCTCCGAGGTCTGCTACCGGTTTGCTGCGCTCGTGCATGAGCACTGCAGGTGCTACCACACCTGCAGTGATGAAAAAGAAGGCTTAAGAAGCCTTTTCTAAGGTAAGTAGAACAGCAAGGGGGGAACAGCTGTGCTGTACGATTTAGATTCACTAGAAAGCAGGATTTCCTACATTATTTTACTACCAGTTCGCCCGAACTGGTAGCTTTTTTTACTACCGGTTTGCCCGAACCAGTCTGAACTGGTAACATTTCACCCCTGGTTTCATGTCTATGATATTGCATTTCAACGATTAGGTGCTCATTTTTTAATAAGCCCAATCTCATGCCTTAGCAGATCTAGGTTCATGTTTTCTTTGATACCGCAAAACATTGCATGCTCTGCAAAGTTTCAGAGAAAGACATTACTTTCCTGAAAAGATTTTGTTCTGCACTGGCCCTTTGAAAAATCAAATGGCTTTATTTTATGCTGCTTCAAATGCACAGCATCAGTCAGCACCCTCTATAATTTCCATTATAGCTGTGGAAGTCCTGTAAGGTATTGAATGTGCTTGTTGAGGCTGCAAGACAACATGAAGGGCCTTGATGAGGCCAATTGTGTCACCCTTGCAGGGCAAATTACTTATCTTCTGCAACACAAAATGTCTCCCGAAGGTAGGTAATTAGTGGTCACCTCAGAGACCCCTGACTCATAGGGTGACCATGTCCATTTTGCTTAGTAGAATTGGGATTGGACCTCTTATGGAGATGAAAGAGAAAGAAGAGGATACACAGCTTGAGCCTTCAATCATTTCTACTATAAATGGCCTGCTGTGCTGCTGGAGATAAGCCTCTAATTATCCCTCAGGCTGATCATGAGCTATAACTTGTGCTATGATTTCCTTTCACCAAACAACTACAGAGAACACAAGGCTACAGATCAGATAATGACATATCCAGTCTGATGACAAATCACTTGTACTGAGATTATGAGGCAGAAATATACATCTCTGTGCCACTTTGTAGATCGCTAAAACAACAACAACAAAAATAACACTGATTGTCAGCAATTCTGTAAAAGCATTATTTTGTTTACCACAAAACAGTCATCATACAGCTTGGTCTTAAATTATGGCATACTTTTGTTTCATTTTCCAGAATTTGTTTAGACTAACAAAGGTTATATATGGCCCCCTAACCTATTGTTAAAACCTGAACAAATCATACCATTGAATAGCAATGGGAAACTACTGAAAAATAATTTGCAAGCAGTGGCATATCGTTACAGAAGGGTTTTCCATTTTTGATAATAAAATTATTAAAAAATGGTATATAAAGTTCCTTTTAAGCTTAGCCACTATCCCTCCCAGGTACATGTATACAAAACAAAGAAAAGAACACTGATAATTCCCACCTTGCTGGGGGGGGGAAAGGAAACTTCCAGAAAGAGTGATGCTCGCTTTGATGATGTCATAACTTTGATTACTGCAATCCTCAATTGACCTCTTCTAAAGATGTGGGCTCCAGCCATTGAGTGGTTAATGCTTCTGATCTAGATCACATACTACTACTATTATTATTCTAACACATCTATTTTTAACATAGCTAAAGGTAAAGGTAAAAGTTCCCCTCACACATATGTGCTAGTCGTTCCCGGCTCTAGGGGGCAGTGCACATTTCCGTTTCAAAGCCGAAGAGCTAGCGTTGTCCGAGGACGTCTCCGTGGTCATGTGACTGGCATGACTAAATGCCAAAGGCGCACGGAGCGCTGTTACCTTCCCACCAAAGG
>JANHZT010002933.1:275512-285652 GCA_032468215.1 Stegonotus admiraltiensis
TAAATTAAATTAAATTAAATTAAATTAAATTAAATTAAATTAAATTAAATTAAATTAAATTAAATTAAATTAAATGTATTTGCATTTCTCCTTTAGGGAAATATAATAGTCTGTGTTTTTGGAATGGGGATATGTTCCTTAAACAATCACTATTTCACAGCACACAAATCACCATGGAATGACATTACAGCATCCAACCTCCATCATCCCCAGGAACATATCCAGCTGGGAAATTCAAGCTGCCAACCAGGTAGGTCAACACTGACCTCAACAATCCCCCAAAATTGAGGTCTATATCCTCTTATGCTGTTTGCATAGGTTGATCCTCTGTCATGACAATGCTAAACAGGAAGACTCACAATGTTCTCAGTTAACAGTTTATCACACTTCTATTTCCCCCCTAACCTTTATCACTAGAGGTTTTTCTGCATGACCCAGTTTCATTATGGTAACTGATGGATGGAATTTCTCTTGAGAAGGTAATCTACCTGCCTATCAGTGTTTGATTACCCGTTGGACATCAATATTCGTCTGAGGTTTTTGGCAGGCCGGCTAATGTTGCTGCAGATCTAGCTCGAGAAAGCATTTGTACCATATTTTCATCTGCATTTCCTGCAGTTTTGCTCCGCTTTGTTGAGGCATCCCCTATGAATAATGCATCCTCTTCTAAGAGGTGACAGTTTCATTTAGAAATGGATGGCCAAGCTGTGAGGTATTTGCAGAGTACAGATTCCATTTCATAAGCAATAAAATACGACTGCAGCATTGATTTCCTTTTTTTTCAAAAATGCTCAAATTTTGTAGGGGAAATATATATATAAATCGATATAGAACAGCCCTATATACACAGAACATCCTACATTTCTATAGACAATACGATTACTTTCATTAACTTACCCAAATTTTGGGAAGCTGTATTTTACGGCTGAAAATGGAAAGAGATTGTCTAGGAAAATCTAGATTCCTGTATATGTAGTTATGCATTTCATTGCTTTACATTTTAAAAAAATACTTCAAAAGTTGTTATAGTATGCTGAAAATTAACCAGTCACACGGTTCAGGGGTAAAGAATTCCCACCATCTAATTTACTTTCTTTCTCTGGGGTCCTTTCATAGAAAGTCTGATGCTGGGCTGCTGCCCAAGGCATCCTTTGTTAATTGAATATAAACAATTATGCTTCCTACTTTCAAATGCTGGAACAGTTTTCCTGTTCTTGTAACACAATATGTCTGAAAGCTCCAATTGTTGCCTCGTACATTTAATTCTTTCCTCGCCAACACATTTCGTCCATGCTAAGGCAACACTTTGCTGGGAAGTTGATAATCTTTAAATATAATACAAGGTGATCAGCTAAATTAGCATTGGTAGGTAGCTAAAAGTATTCTGTTACTAAATACTTCAACTAAAGGTCTAAGACTGGGAACATTCCACATTTTTCTTTCTGCCATTAGCCATAAATACATTCATGAGGCAATCAATTAGCATGTCATAGTGACCCAAGATTGACAAGCTGGTTGAAAACAAGGGAAGTAAAAGAAGATGACTTTCCCAGATCTCATATATCAGCTATTATGTGTCACCAGTGGGAAAAAAAAGTCTTATTCTGGTTGGAAGACTGAGCAATGCAGTCAATGCAGCCTTGCTTTTTAGGAAATCGTCGTTCACGTTGTGGGATAATTTTTAGCCCACTTTATCGCTCCCTTGTTTTAGTTAATAGGAAAGTTCTGTTGGCTGTCAATGCATATTCTAACAACTAATGAATTATCAGTATAAATGTGGGATGAAATCAAGATGGCACCACTTTCAGCCCTGATTGGAACAACTAAATTCTGCATGCACATGTATGTACATATATAAGACAAGCAAAAATGCAGTCTGTTGAGATAACAACCTAAGTAGAGGGGAATTGGCAAACTCTCTTCTTAGCCTGTGCCTTGTCAGCAAGTCTTCCTGGAATTCAGGGTCAACATTTTCTTGGTTTGATTATGGAAATCCCTATCCTAAGACACCCACTACCAGATCTTATCATACAGTCAGAAACAATATGGTACAGGAGGTCCCTCATGTAGCCGGTCTCTCTGCCATGAAGGACTTTATAAATTAACAACTAGTACTTTGAATTGCACCTTCAAACTAACCAGTGTCTTTTGTAGCTTGCACAGCAAAGGTGTTGCATTATTGTACTGAAGTATGTCCATAAATACCAGTGATATGTATTCTGTAGCAACTGCAGCTTGCCAGTTGTCTTCAACAGCAGCCTCATCTATGGCAATAGCCAAGTTAAGGCATAAGTGAATGTGAGAAGCAGGGTGCAAGGAAAGGGTCCAAGTAGTAAAAAAAATTGATAGTAATAAGGATACACCTCCATTTTCACTCTCAGAATTTTGAAAGGAATTTTAGGAAGAACTAGGAGAAGCCATTACAAACAGCAGTAAGCAGAAGTATCAGTTGTGGGGCTTCTTTTTGAACCTCATTCTAAACACTTCTATTTTTTTTAAAAAAATCTAATAATTATAGTTTACTAATTAACTATAGATCACTTCTTTTATATATTTGGTGTGGTTCCTAGTGCTGGATATATTTATTCTGAATCTGGGATCCTCACAGCAATTAATCACAAGCCATTTTGGAAAACATAAATGCCGAATCTTTTCTTATAATTCTATGAGAGTCAAAAGGAAGTTTCTCACTCTGTCTTGGAAAAGTAGGCACACTCATGCATTACTGCACCATCAAATGAGTAGAAATCCGATGCTCCATCAAGATAAATGTTCATTATATTACATAAGATTCAATCTCACAAAGAGAAAGTGGAGATGTCTCTGAAAATATAATTGATTTAATTAGGTTAAGTATCCTTATAAAAGACTTTATTCCACAAGAGTTCCTCTTGATATAAGGAAGCCATTGTAGGCAATAATCACCATCTTGAAGCAAAGAAATGTGGTTATTGATAAAGAGCACATACACACACACACACACACACACACACACACTTTTTCTTTTCCACAAAGCAAGAAAGGATGCGAGGCTGCACTTGTTTTTTGACTGGCAAACTGGAAAAACCAGAAATAGGCAGCACCAGGAGAAGACTGAAAGAATCTGAGTTGATTTCAATCACAACTACATTAAACCCAATTAGTAATGAAGTAATTTACCACTGTCATCCTCCATAGTTTTTCACATTTTATATACTAGCTGTTGGGTCCAAGCAGAGGTGGGATTCACTTACTTTCCCTACTGGTTCTCAAATGTGAGCACACGCGCCACCTCTGCGCATGCACACGGCCTTCTACGCATGCGCAGTAGTCATGCATTACATCTGGGCAGGTGGGCAGAGCCTCCCACAGTCACTGCTACCGGTTCGTATGATCTGTACAGAACCGGCTCAATTCCAGCACTAGAACAAAGAACTAAACATGGAGTTACTTCTGAGGCAAGGAGTGACTTCTTTATTGTTGTTCACCTATTGAAAGAATCTTGCCAGACTTAGGCAACTATCTGGATAACTAAACTGCTAGAGAGGAACTATCTGATTCTTTTTTCTGCCTGCCAGAGATTTCAAACTCTGCTCCCTCTTTGCAGAGTTTCTTTCTCCCTGGGTGGAGAAAGCCCTCCACCCAGGGATTCCAGACTATACATTCCAACACACTAGCCTTTGGCTTACAATTTCTGGATGGATTAATCACTTGCTAGGTTCTATCCTGCTTAGCCTTTGGATCACCTTTTATTTTTTGGATCTGTCTTGGATCTGTCTTGCCCTTGGTTCTGCTCCTGTGCTAGCGCTAGCACCATGAGTGTTTATAGATGAAGAGGGGATGGGAACCATGGTGGAAGTACATGACAGAAAATTAGTTTAAATCTCTCCTATCTTATGAAAAGTTCTAATTTTTATTCTTTTCTGAGCCCTTATCTTAGTTAGCTTGATTGCATTATGTGTACATTATTTCTTTGACTATAAGTGTAGCGTATTTTATGCCTTCATATACACCGTGTACATAATCCTTCACCAAATTGATGGTGTCCATGGAAGCTGGGGATCAGGGATGGGTTGCTACCAGTTCTCCCTGGTTCTTGCAAACCGGTAGTGGAAATTTTGAGTAGTTCAGAGAACTGGTAAATACCACCTCTGCCTGGGTCTGCCCCCAATCTATTTGCTGCCTCCCGAGTCCCAGCTGATCGGCTAGAAGGAAAAAATCAGGGCTCACTTGACAAAGAAGAGGGGGGAAAAAACAAGACACCTTAGTTTTAAATTGAGAAGCCAAGAAGCCTCCCAACTGATTGGCTAGAACCAATCCACTCCTTGTAAACTGCTCTGTGGTGGTAGATTGGCAATTGAGGCCAAACTGCCTGAAAGCTGTTTTTTATGCTCTCGGTGGTGGCAGAATGGCAAAATACTGTTTAAACTCTTGCCATGGCACTTCAAAGGACCACCCTACAGCTGATCAGTGGTAAAAGGCAGTGTGGTGGTAAACCAGTGCGCTCAAAAAAAAATATGGGTAGATCGGTATGGCTCTTCAGCAGTTAAAAGCCTGGTAGACCAGTACCTCTGCTAAATCCTAAAGAACTGTTTGTCATACAGCCATCAAACCATGCCCACAAAATAAGCCATGACCACAGAACTGGTAGTAAAAAATTTTAGGACCCGCCCCTGCTGGGGATGATGTGTTCTCCGACACATGCGCAAAATACTAGGTTGGAGGAGAATGATACAGCTGCTGGTACACTATTTCTCCATTCTGAAAAAGCACCAGAAGCAAAATGGTATTGAATTGTTGTATTATACCAAGAACTAGTCATTGACCATGGTCATCTGAAAATATATGGGCTAGCTAGACTATTTTTCCTGACATGCCAGATTGTTGGCCTCTCATATTGCAGTGGCTATTTCCTACACGTCAATACCAAGAGATGAAAATAAAGGAGGAAAAAGCTGTTACAACAGCAGTGTGATTGAAATCTCTTGCAGAGACCTAATTTATTAAATGTCTTTTATTTTTCTTTTATACCCATGTATTGACACTACATTTAACATTTGGGATCTAAAAGGATTCTAAGCATCCTTGAAAAAGTTCTAAATGGAAAGATCCAAACAGTAAATGACAGAAATAAAAGGAACTCACCAAGGTGTCTTGTTGAGTCTTTTTATTTTTATTATATGCTTTCTATTTCACACTCTTGGAGATTTATCTTATATCTTCACAGGGGAGGGGGTGAATTAAGAGAAACTTGAGTTTTGATAGCTTTGTTATTGTTTGGTTCATGTCAACCCTTAAGTGAGTTCTGCACTGCAGGCTAAGTTCCTGGTCTCCTGCATTGCTTTCAGCTATTTCTGAAACCAACTTCAGAAATTCCAATCAGATTTAATGGTAGTCACTTCAGACCATGGTCATCACAAGGCTTGATTCCCTTGCTTCTTGACCTTTGCATATGCATTGCCAAGGGCCTTAACATGAAGAAGTCAAAAGATGTGACAACGTTTCTCAAAACACAATAATCTTTGGCAACACCACTACACATCCTGCAGGGGAAAGCCTACCATAGTCTATCGTTCTATGAAAGCCTGGGGTTTTTTGTCTTTTTGGGGTTGTCCCCTCCTCTCTAGTCTTTGTACCTTTCCTTTGCTTTCTCCAATGTTTGCAGTCATGAATGTCTTTGCACCCACATCCCACATGTTAGGCTCTTTTTTTCCCTGGTTTTCCTTCTGTTTCCATCTTTGTTCTGATGCTACAATAATCAAGGCTGAGGGAAAGGTTATTTCACGCCTACATTCCTCTGTAGATCCATGGAAACATTGCAGCAAGGAAGAACTAATACATCATCTTCATCATAGAGTTCCTATGTTGCAATTTAAAGATGTTTTAAAAATAAGAGAAGTAAAGAAAAGTTTTAAGTACTGTGGACAGGTTGAGTAGCAAAGGGAGAATGCTTCACCCAGCTGGGTTTGAGGATTGAATGGAGCAAGGTATAGTTCATTGACTTGATTGGCTATTGTTGGATCAATTACACGATTACAAAAACGTATCAGGAACATAGCAGCCTAGTAACCTAGGATGAAATAAATGCCCATGGCAATGACTGGCTGCTGGAAAAGGGCCATGCCAAACAGTGCAATCACTGTTCAGCCAATCAGAGCCACCAGAATGGAAGGAAAAGTTGGAAATCATCTACTCTGAAGGATTTAAGATGGCTCTGGTGGGGAAAAAAAACCAAACAGCTTTTAATCAAAACTGGTAAACATGGGCACAGAGCACACTGAAATGACTGGGAGTGGGAGGAAATGATTCCATCCATTTCTATACTCAGCCTTTACTGGCAGTGGGCCAGGCAGATCTTGGATCTACCCTTAGAAAATGCATCAGCTCAATTGTTACTGGAAGTGAAGGGAGGCAGGTTTTAATAAGGAAGTGGGGTAAGACATTTTTTCCAGTCTATGGGGATCTGTACCCAGGCAACTGATGCAAAAATACATCTGTGGAAATTATTATTACACCCTGATTCTCATTTCAACCTATTAAATGTCATGGATATATCTGGCACTACAAATGCATTTTCCTATTTGACCAACTTAGCTGAAATTAAATTGGGGCCTTCTATCTAGCTTTTTGTTTTGTTTTTTAATATACTGGTGATATTAGATAGAGGCATTGATTAGTGGCATGACTGACAAGCTCCAGGAACAGAGACTTCTCTGCTGTTGACCTTATCCCCAGAGGTGAAGTGTGCCACAACTCTTATGGCCTTCAAAAAGAGTGTAAAGATTGGCTCTACCAATTGGTATGGGGGGAGGGGGACGGACAGTGATATGTGACCCTGGGGATGGTAGTGTTATGAGATGTTCTCTCTACCTTGAACTTTTGAACGTTGAACTTTTAATATGGCAACCCTACCTTTTAAATCTTGTTTGTAACTTGTTTCCTGTTTATGTTTATATACTGTGATTTTTTTTCATTGTAAGTCATCCTGAGTCACTTAGTTAAGATGATCAAACATACATACATACATACATACATACATACATACATACATACATACTTACATACATATAATTATTTCATTCTTTATCTATATGTTTTGGTCATCTGCAGAAGCAAAAAGAAAGGAAATTGAAAATACATCATCTTTCTCACGCAAACCCTTAAAACTTAGAAGCTTGGAAACACGGTGAGACAGGCTCTTCACGGCTGAAGAAATAACCTGCCTCCAAGCACCCACTATGCTTCTTGCTTTCATTTTTAAAGATCAGTTTTACTGCAGTTTAAACTATACCCAAGAGGAACCAGAAATAAATCAGTTTGACTCTCAAACATGGCTGACAAGAATCCTAGAGCTCTGGAGTTGCTTTAGAAGTGGCTCTGTAAGTTCGTGTGGAAGCCCTTAAAAAAAAATAGACATTTGCACACTTAGCCACATAACTTTGTTCTGTCAGTAAGGCTGTTTATGCTTATTTTTCACAGATGAGCTCAGCAAATCCCACACTGATTCTGCCATTTCCAATTTCATCTCTTGGGTCACAGTTTAACTTATCACCGCTTTTCTTTCTTCAATCTGGCTGCTGAAAGTAACTTCAGCAATCCCAAGATCAGCAAAAGTTGTGTTGAAATAATGAACAGAGAAACTATTAAACCTGCTGATCTGCTCCTCTGGCAGAAGTGGTACCTACAATGGAGATATGAATGAATGAATGAACGAATGATCTCAGATTTAAAGTAAGCATTAATAACAAATACAGATATAAAATATGATTTGAAAGACAATTCTTTATAACCCCTTTTTAAAATTTTATATTAAAACAGATATATAAGGTATGATTTAAGGTAATCTGCATTTATGACATTTAAAATCTTTGCTTTCTAAGAGAGCTCCTTATTATTAACTTCCTATTTTTAAATTACTCCTAGGTTTCCCAGATACTGTCTAAATCCATGTGTCTAATTGCTAAAGTACCATAATCTGATCAGGTATAAAGTCTGTTCTCTCTAATTAACAGCTTCAAAAGTCTGAGTGATAGATCTTAGCCTTAAAACCAATCTATGTCCAAATTGAGCATCTGTCTGACAAGTTCTCTATAATGTTTTAGGACAGGAATTATAGTTCTGGAACACTCACTTTATATGCAGAAATCTAAGATTAAATTCCTTGCAACTCCAAGTAATGTTGGAAAAAAAAAACCCTTTGAGTCATTATACAAATTAATATAGATAATATTCAGCTAGATTCAGCTAATGGACTGACTCATGTGTACTGGGGTGGACCAGTGGACAATTTTGAAATTTCTCACCAAAGTAGCTGTCCTAATGAATCATAAAAATACATTTAACAGAATACCTCTAAGTATTGTGTATTAACATAGTACTTTTATGAATGTTCTCCTGATCATCCAATTTATCTTCCTAAGCAATTACTGATCTGCCTTTCTTTTTCTTTGGCAGGTGGAGATCTTAAAAAGAAAGCCACCCAGTGATGCCCTCAAAATATAGGGCTCAGAGCCATTCTTGTAAATGAAGAAACTAGACAAAGGCATTTCATGAAAATAACAATCATGATGGCAATGACAATGACGATAATGAGGATGATACAATTAGGTCAAATTTGACAGGAAACCTAATAAGCACTAAAAATATCTATGTAGTTTGGTACCTCTGGCTGGTATATGAAGGCTAAGCTAACATGAATGATTAGGACTAAAATTTATGATATATGGATTTATATGAATTGTCATATAAATTGTCATATAATTGTGGCCGCTCTTGCTGAGTATAACATCCAGTTCCATTAAAACACAGTCTAATTTAGCCTATTTAGTTAGCAATAGCAATAGCACTTAGACTTATATACCTCTTCACAGTGTTTTACAGCCCTCTCTAAGCAGTTTACAGAGTCAGCATATTGTCCCCAACATTTTGGGTCCTCGTTTTACCAACTTTGGAAGGATGGAAGGCTGAGCTAACCCTGAGCTTACCAATTCCTTAAGCCATAAGAAGACAGCAAGGTATTTTTTTTAAATCAGAACTATCAAGGCTGACAAACAGTATGGACTTTAAAAAATACAGCCATCCTTTTGTCTGCTGTGCACAATATATTCAGAGAAATACAACCATGGGATATTGCTGGCATTACGCATTCAATAAAGCTTTTGAGTAGCGTTGCTTTTCGCAGCTCATAAATGCAAGAAATAATAATGGTGTTAAATCAAGCAGCATGCATCCAGAATCAAAGAACATCATGGTAAGCTAGGCGCATTTGAGCAAATCATAGTAGATAGTCAGGTCACATAAGACACATTATCAAGATGCAGGGACTCTCACTTCACGGTAGGAAAAACATATGCAAGTTCAGAAGCACTGGTCCTTTCTCAGTGTGGTTTGGACCGTTTTCAAGTTGATCCTGAGAAACCTAGAATGACATCCTTCCCTTTTCTAGGCACTGAAGTTGATTGCCTTTTATTTAATTTCTGACTTTGCTGAAACCTAGTGAGAACATTTGGAACCAATTTCTGAAATAAGGTAAATTATAGACCATAGAATCATAGGGCTGGAAGGAATCTCAGGCGTCTTCTAGTCCAACCTGCTCAAGGCAAGAGACACGGGGCAAAATTATTCAGAGAGAAACTGTTCCCTTTCTCCTTTTCTAAATAAAATAGAATAAAAAATAAAATAAAATCATTTTTTTTTGCCTCAGGAAATGTCTGTACATTGTGGTGTTGTTTCAAACTGGCAAAGTTGGTTGTTTTAGATCAAAGCAATAGAACCAAATTCCTGTGATAGAATAGAAAAAAGCCACTGCCAACGTTTTAGATAGAAATGGGATGGGGATTGGGGATGTCCTTTTAATTCCCTTCCCAGGAAATCAAAGAAAATATACATGTATTTTTTTCCCCCTGCACAGCAGTGAAACTATTCAACAAACACTGTTTTATTGCAGTTTAAAGGATTAACTTTTCAAAGGCACTTTACTGTATTTGGTTTGTAGTAATTTAGGCATAATGAGCTTGGTGAAGAAGCAGGGCTCAAAGGAAGCATATACACAGAGGTACAGCAAAGATCTGGTTATAGGACATAGGAGCCTGGTAGTACAGTGGGCTAAAACACTGTTATTAACATCTGCTGCTTGCAATTACTGCAAGTTCAAATCTCACC
>JANHZT010002933.1:318831-328926 GCA_032468215.1 Stegonotus admiraltiensis
CTTAGAAAGGATGGAAGGCTGAGTCAACCTTGAGCCTGGTGAGAATTGAACTCGCAGCAATTGCAGGCAGCTGGATGCTAAATGTATGAAGACTTCAGGTCAAAAGCTACATTTCCATATAATCTTTTGAAAATAGTTTGCTACCGGCAGTTGATGCTCCTCATACAATTTTTAACAGAGATTTTATAAGACACATCTGTCTTCTTCTTGGTTACCTAACATTAGATGCTGAGGTTTTATCTGGCTTCTCCCACAGGATTTAGTGTTCCTACTTTATTTCTAATTCTGCAATGCAATATAATATCAAAAAAGGAAGCAGCAGCAAATCTATTGGGCAGAAGAGAAGGCTGGGAATGAAGATATTTCCTTTTGTCCAATGTTGTTCAGTCAACAGTCAATAGTCACCATCTACTGGCAAAACTGAATATCAGCAACAGCAAGTCAACCTTTAGAGTATGCAACGTGGAGAATATTGGAAGGTGGAAATCAAAGTATAAAAAGACATCAGATGGCTTTGGTTCCAAGGGCATTTGCTAAATATAACAATAATGATACATTGCAATTGTATCATCGTTTTGAACTCATGAGCCAAATTCACCACCAGGATAAATGGAAAAAGGCAGATGAGGGGAAGGAACTTCTCAGACTTCTGCTGAGTTCGTCCCTCACCTGCCCTATTTATTATTAGTTAAATCAGTATAAGTGATTGTTGAGATTTAGTGAGAGCTGGGCTGATCTCCTAACTTACATCTTAGCCAACTTTTATGAAGATTTGTATATGTTCTGTTACTTAAATACCTAAATAACAGGCATGGTCTATTTGAAATACACTATTTTGGATGATTAACTATAGGCTAATCTTGAGACAACATTACTCTGATTCTTCCTGGTAAGTCACAAGTTAAACTCAGATATCTCCCAGTCCAAATCTCACACCATCTCTTTCAAACAAGGTACAGTTTTCCATGCACTCGTCCAGTGGTCCCCGTGCAATGAACTCATATTGTATTTAGTCAAAAGAGCATGCTTTGCAATTCAGGCATCTACAAACAACAACAACAGTAATACACAAATATTTTGTGTTATATGTAAGGTACACCCAGTTGTGGACAGAAAACAACTGTCAAGAATTTTCCCTTGATAAATATCAGTCAGGGTGAAAGCTGTCCCACCCATATTTATTCTTGGTCTCCCAAAGCTTTTTGGCACAAACCACTGACTTGCCCACCACCATTCTGTATGTGTCAGGAGGGCTGGAAGTTAAAGAGGCATCAGATGTCATCATTTTCAGGTCCTCTTAAAAGAGCTAATCAATGGGCTTTCAGATTATTACATGCTTTGTAAAAATATATATGTAATATTAGCAACAGCAGGGTGAATATCACACAACAGTTCCTGAATTATTGGCCTATCAGCAGTATCATGAGATGGTATCCATTTTATTTATTTATTCAATCATTTATCAAATGTATCTAGCCACTCATCTCACAAGAATTCTAGGTGGCATACAATCTATCCTGACTCTGCTTCTTTCACCTGAACAGACTGAAAAGCTTTATGAATTTAGGAGAATTTATTTCTAATCAGACAAAAATGAACTCGATCCTTGAGGAAGAAGAGAGGTGGGGGGGGGAGACAAAATTAGGAGGGTAAACACTTTTCCACTTATCCAAAAGTAAAAACATAAAGATACAAAGGGGAAATATACTCGTCTTAAAATTGACTGAAATTTTTTGTAAAGCATTCTACTCATTCAAAATGTGTAATGAGACATTTAATGTAAGGCAAGGTACTTATAAGAGAGTAAACTAATTCTGAAGACTTTAATAATTTAAAAGTAGTAATTTAAAAGTAAAATCTATGTTTAAATATGCCATCAGATCCGAATACTCAATATGTATTACCTACAGTATTTGTCTAAGAAATCTCGGTATTGACTGCAAAATTTGTGTTCAATTTTCTTTCCACTCCAGATTGTAAAAAGTAAAATACTTGTTTTAGCCCGAAAAAAACCAGCAGTATGCAATCGCCTAATGTTGGGTAGGACTATATTTCTAGTTTGCTGACGCCAAGCTGATTTTTTTTACCCATGAAACTACATTCAGATATATGCTTACTTTGGTAAAAGTTCCACCACAGTGGTTCTTCTGAATGAACACATACAATCCGTACATGCAGAACCCCTTGGAAGAGCCAGAGGAGTGAAATGGTGTAGACCCTGGACCAGTCATGAAGCTCAGTGTGTGACTGTGAGCCTCTTTCTCTCAATCCAGCTTGCCTGATATGATGCATCTTAGGGGAATGCATAGAAAGAGAGGATCCCTTCCCCCAGCCTATATGTTGCCTTAAATTCCTAGAGAAAAGCTAGACAGTGTGTGAATATTAATTTTAAAAATACTCTGCCAATGTCAGAATATGCCAATTAGTACAAATGTACAGCATATGATGAATAGATGACTCATTGCTGAAACAGCAAAATAAGGTTTAATAAAACAGTTATATATCTGTGTCTCCCTAATTCCTGCTCCAGACAGGTTCTATTAGTCTCACCTATTTCTAGATCCTTCTTTCCTTCTATTCTGGATTGAGCCCATTAAATGGCTGGTATGAGGATGTGTTGTTGCCATGGTGGGGGGTGAGGATGGGGTGCAGAGGTGGGTTGTACTTACCTTTACTACCAGTTTGCAACAGGGCCACGCATGGATGCGCAGAAGCTTCCTGATGATGTCGGGGTGGTGGCCGGAGCCTCCTGCCAGTTTTACTACTGGTTCTTGTGGGCCGAACAGGGGCAACCCACCACTGGTGGGGTGGGAGTTATTATTTTATTCTATATTTTTATTTCTTTTATATTGTGTTATTTCCTGTAAGCCACCCTGAGTCATTGTGAGCGAGTAGGTGGCAATATAAATTTTCCAAATAAATAAAATAAATAATATTCTGAAGAGCAGATCTGAAGGACAGCAGGAAGAAGCTCTAATAGCGAAACAGTCCTTTAGCAGACTAATAGCCATAGGATAATATTCAGAACTCTTTGAAGCTTGTTTCCTTTGCCTGTGGATTGGGTTGGCCATTAATCTATTTTAAGGAATTGAGCTATTGTATGTAGTTTTGAATGACATCTGGATTATAGCTGTTGCAGTTATCTGTTCAACAACCAGTTTTGTAAAAGTAGAATTAATAACGTGCACTGTGTTGTCTTTTATGAAACTCATCAGTATGAGATTAGAAAAAAATTCAGCATAGAGTAACTATTGTATTGGACGTGTTTACATAGGGTTGTTTTGTATTACACTAACATACTCCATTACAATAATTCAGCATAGTCAATTACTGCTTGATTAGTCCTTTGATGCAGAGTATAAAGAAAATTCAAATTACACAGGTCATGCCTAAGCATTCACATTTATAGCTATCTTCTTAAGTATTTACAATTTGGACAGCCATTTGAATTTCCTTCACTAATGTTTCCTATTTAAAAAATCTTACTTAATAAAGGCAGAGTTAGAGAACATAATACATTCTTAACACAGGGACTGCCCACACTCCCCACCCAACAAATATTTTCTCCAGCTGTTTTTAAGAGGGGACAAGCATTGTTTTACCTTCCATTTATCCTATTTGCTATTGTCAAAGTTTGTAAGAGCACTCCAAATTTAAAGCACTTTGCCTAACAATTTTGTGAACATTCTCCTTCCTGTTATGAATGCCGTAAGTGCTAGGTGTTATTTATACAGCATAGTGATTCCAGCCACTTGTTAGCAGACTTGAGTATTACTTCAGTTATTAGTCGTATGGTGATTGACATGCTTTTGATGAATGCTGACCCAAAATATTAGTATATATAACAGTGATGGCTAACCTTTTTGCTGTCGCATGCCAAAAGTGGGGGTCATGCTGGGGGGCCACGTGGGCGTGTGCCCAAACCCATAATTCAATGACCGTGTCCCACCCTACTCCCACATGCATGCGATGGCAAAAAGGTTAGCCGTGGGCCTGGAAAACCCATTTTTCGCCCTCCCCAGGCTCCAGAGGCTTTCTTGGAGCCTGGGAAGGGCAAAAACAGCCTTCCCCACCCACCGGAGGCCAGACAGCCCATTTCCCAACTTCTGGTGGGCCTGGAAGGCCTGAGAAATCAGCTGGCTGGTGTACATATGTGCGCTGGAACTGACCTAGGGCAACACTCATGAGCCCACAGATATGGCTCTGCATGCCACCTGTGGCACACGTGCCATAGGTTCACCATCATGGATATATATACTGTATTTTTAATGTGAGAAAAGCAGATTTTAACTTTAAGGGTAGTAAATAGTGTTGCTATTCAACAATGAACCAACATGTATTGCCAGTTGATATTAGAAACACTACAGGTTAACGACTGTGGAAAAGTTCTTAAACTAGCATACAGTATTGAACTTGAACTACCATAATATAATTGCAACACAACAATTGTAACAACTGAAATCCAGCCAATTGGAATGAGAGACAATGGGCTAGAGAAGGCTTGCTTAGTAAGTTATATTGTTCTAGCAGCAGGTAGAAAGAAAACCAAAGGATATTATAGTAGGCATCTCCTAAATAAGGGGGGGGGGCATAATGGAGGCCACCACCATGCAGCCCATTCATGGCAAGAGTGACTAAGAATATATGACAGAAGCTACCCTGAAATTTCAGTCATTATCTGCTCTATTAGGGTAAAGGGGCTTAGATACATCTAAGTAGAGGTGAAGAATTAAGGGCACATAACATTAAAATAAACTATCACTGGTTTGGTGGTGCCTCAGATAGGTCCATAGAAAGAATGGTAAGGACAGCTGAGATTATAGAAAGCTTGCTTTCCATTAGTCAGGATACTGCTTATAAGTGCTATGTGCTTAGAGTTCGAAGCATTGTTAGAGATCCCATACACCCACTTCATGGTCTTTCTGTTGCTCCCCACTGGGAGGAGGTTTCAATTTATTTATAGCAGGAGTACTAGATTCTATAACAGCTTTATTCCATATGCCATCCATCTCGTAAATTCGCAGGATTCTTTTCCACCATGTAAATGTATACATTCGAACTATGTGATGTTTCTGTCATATAGGTGTGTATATCGGTATATGCATAATGGTTATTTTTTGAGAATGGAATGCAACAAAATGTCATTTTAATGTATGATTAGTGTACATTTAAAGTGACTGTAAAGTTCTATTCTATTCCATTCTACTCTATAGTGTATAACTAAAAAAGCTAAACAATTTTTATTCATAAAGTACTGAATCATTTACAATTAGTACTATATACACAGAAGACCTTACAGTATTGCATTATTAAGGATTTGCAAGCAGAATTTGGGTTAAAATAATCCCAAACTTTGTTAGAAAATTTTTACTAGTAGCTGAAAGTCCTTGATTTTTTCACTATTGATATTAATTGAAAAGATGGGACACAAATTATGGATGGCAAACTTGCAGCATGCAACATGAATGTTTAATCATGTATGCAAGAATGTGTAAAGCCATAAAGCTGTAGTGAATAAATATTTAATTTTACCATATACCAGTGCAAAACAAAACATAATTTAATCAAAACTTTAATTTTATAAAACGACCATAGTTTTGAACTGGATTCCTGCTTCACAACACATCCATTTTCTCATACCAGTAACATAGTAACCAGGTGGAAATATAAGAAGAAACAAACATTTTATTTGTTATTTTTATTAGGAAAAAAAAAACTGAGAAAATCTTCAGAAATGTTACATTTCCACTTCACAATATCTTCAAAACAAGGCCTTATGGGTTGTTATTAAAGCTTCAAAATTATTTTGTAAAAAACAATCTCCATGATGTACCTTTGCCTAGAGTTCACTCATTACGGAGTGGTTACCAACTTTCTTGTTAGTTATAGCAGCTATATTGTGAGTAATCCACATAAGGTTCAGCTTAGTCTGTATGTAAAGTGCAGAAAATAAAATTGTTTATTTTTCCTTCCCCCCTACTCCCATTTTTGTTCACCACATGGCTAGGTATTTTCCTGGTCCCTTAAACTAAAGAAAAGCACCACTTTTTGCATTCAGGAGGCCCTGAACATTCTACTATTTCCCGGCACAAATTATTATTTTTAATTCAAAGAGTGCGTAAAAAGGCAGAAAATGTGTTCAAATCCATTGGGTAGATTAAATTGATGGCATTAATTAAACTGACATTAAGCAGAATATCACTTCACTGTAAATAAATAATTATCACATTATAAATAAAAAAGCTTAAATTAATCTTTTGGGTTATTATTATTTGATTCAGAGTAACTAGTGCTTACCAGATCTTGTGTAACTACTGCATAGTTGATATTTTTTGAAACAGTATTTAACACATAAAGTGGACTACACACATCTACTTATATAAAACAAATTAAAAACCCTATGACCTGAAGTGCAGAGCTTCACAAACATGAAGCAATATTTTTTTACACACTTAAGAGGATTATATGGAGCGTTAGACAATTTTGTATGGATTGCTTTTTAGCTAAGAAGTTTAGATTGATGATGATACCTTAAAGTGAAAGTGTTTCAAACTTAATTTATCAGTGCTTTTATTCTAAATACACTGACTGCCTTAATTTTATGAAGAATTAAATGTGCCAAAACCTTTTCTTAAAGAAAAATATAAAATCCAAATTGTGTCTGCATTTTATCCCCCCACCCTCCACACAAGTCACATATACAGAGGTTTTAACCCCAAGGTTTGATGAAAAATTGCACTTATTTAAACATATATTAAATACAGCATATAGGAGATAACCTAAAATACTGAAAACACACATAAGAACCTGCTTTTAATCACTGTTGCAATTGCACCAGTTTTAAAAATCAATTATATGAATCACAATAAACCTGTGTGAGACACAGTAACTGTGATTCATTATCCATCTCCTAAATTTGCTCATAGCTTGGATTCACAAAGCACTTTGCTCTGTTGCAAAGAGTTTCTGAGACACACTTGACCACTCAGGATAGTCAAAATTAGCTCCTTCTGAATTAAATAAATCTATAATTACAAAAAAGAATAGCCTACTTCCATTTGTTTAAAAATGGAATGTAAATGGAGGCAATATCAGAAATAAGGATTTAAACTTAGACTGGCAGGTTTCCAGTTTATAAAAGACAATGAGGGTGCTAATCTGAGTATCCAAGGTCTGTAAGACAAAAAAAAAACAATTCAAAGAGGTCTTCAGGTAGAGTTTTCTGGACACTAGACATTTAGTAGAGATGTTTTTTTTCTGCAATTAAAAAACAAAAGATAAACAGACTCAAAAGCAGGGGGTGCAGCAGATGCACTTGGAGTTATGATGTAATTAAGACACAAAGCTAAAGGTGGGTCCTTGGGTATTAAATGTCTTCATCCTGATATTGCAGGTATTTCGCTGCAATTGTTTCTTCTAGATGAATTCCTGAGCTCCCCATTAATGCAAAAGCTGGATACATTTTACCAGAGCATTCCACTGGGCGTTCATAAAGACACTTCATCCGATCTGCATCATAGAATCCAATGTTGCCTTTGTCATAGTCAAGGCAGATTCCAATGTGTGATGGCATGGGAAGAACTCTGTTCACACAATCTTTGGGAGCAGCTGAAGCAGATGATGCCTTAGGAATAAACATTTTTTTCATGCCTATGGTTATTAATGTGAAAGGCTGCAAGGACTCAGCAAAGATGTCTTCACTCCCACTGTCATGACCACTGTCTTGTTCGTATCTGAAAAAGACATACTAGTCATGCCACAATACTCAGGTTTTCAGTGAATTTTTCAGACTTCAGCACAATGTTCACACAATATGGTTATGTCTTTAAAAATATTGTACTGTACAACATCACAATGTGCTTGTAGGAGAGAATGATAAATAAAGATAAGTTGTGTGTGCTTTATTAAATATTAAACACCCTAGAAAGGATTCTAATTTATTAGAACATCTAACTGATCAAAATGCTCTTTCCAGATGAGGCTGCAACACTATTTCAGTGTAATCTCTTGGGACGGAGTGTGTGGCAAGTGGAATCCTGAAATAAGAAGCAATCCACCCCCATCCAGTGCTCATCTCAACTACAGTGTGCCAGCAGGAATAAAAGCAGTCTGTACGGCACTTCAAATCCCCTAATCTACCCTGTCTAATACAAGTAACCCTCAATTTACAACAGTTCACTTAGTGACCATTTGAAGTTATAACAGCCCAGAAACCGTGATTTATGACAGCTTTCCACACTTACGACTGTTGTAATATCTCCATGGTCACGTGATCAAAATTCAGATGCTTGGCAACTGACTCATTTCACTTTATTGTCTTAACTGACTTCTTTCAGATCACGGTTCTCAATCTTTCTGGCTCCATGGACCAGTGGCAGTAGTGGGGGATGGGGGGGGATGGTTTTGGACGGACAACCTAGGTCCAGTGCATGCACGAATAAGCTTTGTGCACTTATATGCCATTTGCATGGCCCAATTTCCAACAGGCTGCGGACCGGTACTGGTCGGCAGCCCAGGGGTTGGGCATCCCTGCTTTAGATTATAAGAAAACATCACTATGATGTGAGTTTCAGATTCTAGATCTAATTTTTCTATACTTTTTGCACTATAAGATGCTCTGGACTATAAGAAGCACCTAGCTTTTGGGGAGGAAAACAAGAAAAAAAAATCTGCCTCTGCCTCCCAGCATCTATCAGTATTCATCTGGCTAGCGTTCTTGCAGCAAACAGCATGGTCACCTTCAGCACATTATCGCAGCCTGATTTAGCACAAGCAGCTGATTGGCGGTTGGATCGGCCTCCCGGAATACTGCCAATCAGCTGTTCCAGGTTGCGGGGATCGCCACTGCCTATTGCCACCTCCATGTGTCCCGTTTTCAGCCTTTGCACATCCCATTTTCGGCCTGTTCCAGGTGGCGGGGATTGCCGCCGCCTATCGCCGCTGCTGCTTATCGCCGGCAGCAAAGGTGATAGGCAGCGGCATCAATCCCCACCGCCTGGAACAGGCCAAAAACGGGCTGTGCAAAGGCTGAAAATGGGGTGTCCGGAGGCCAAAAATGGGACGCGCGGAGGCCGAAAACAGCCAAAGGGTGTGGGCCGATGGATTGGTGGGTCTTCAGCAACATTCGCTCTATAAGACGCACAGACATTTCCACCCACTTGGGGGGGGGGAGGAGAAAGTGCATAGACCGAAAAATACAGTAATCTAAGCACAACTGGATGAACCTGTTGCCCAGGGAATTTATTTATTTATTTATTGGTTTGATTTATATGCCGCCCTTCTCTGGAGACTCAAGCAGCTTACAATGCGTTAAGCAATAGCCTTCATACTTTTGTATATACCTGCTTAGTAGTGCTTTCGGCCCTACATAAAAGGAGAGGGTATCATGATTTTTCAAGAGTTGACAATTCTTACAAAGCCACATTTTTTTCTAGCTTAGATTAGCTTGCTCTCAGATTGCCTTTTATATGACTTAAATTTCATGTCTCACTTCTAACATACAGCTTTAGAAGTGTTCTATTTACATTTCTTTCAGCTAGATCAGGAGTATCAAACTCGACTTCATTGAGGGCCGCATCAGGGTTGTGTTTGACCTTGGGGAGCCAGGATGGGCATAGCCAGGGTGGGCGTGGCCAGCTCAATGTCACTCGTGCCAGGGGCGCCTTTGGTGGCCCAAGTGCTTTGCCAGCAAAAACGGGCTTCTGAACCCTGTTTTTGGCTGTGATGGCCTCCTGCAACCCTCTGCCAGTGAAAATAGAGTTGACAGTGCCATCCACGGCCCTCAGGAGCTCTGTTTTCAGCTGCAACAGCCTCCTGCAACCCTCTGCCAGCAAAAACGGACCTCAGGAGGGCTGCACACAGCCCTCCTGAGTTCCGTTTTCACTGGCAGAGGCACTGCGGGCTGGTCCTTCACCATTTCCAGGGCGCCCCTCCGGGCCAGATCTAAGCAACCCATAGGCCACATTCGGCTCCCAGGCCTTGAGTTTGACACCCCTGAGCTAGATGCATTCTTTTCTACATTTTTTTTTTTGCTTTTGATTTATATGCCGCCCTTCTCCAGAGACTCAGGGCGGCTTACAATGCGTTAAGCAATAG
>JANHZT010002933.1:332476-343054 GCA_032468215.1 Stegonotus admiraltiensis
TGAGTTGCCTGATCGGCAGAGGCTTTTTTTCTTTTAAAAGCCTCTGATGATCCAAGCTGAGTTGCCTGATCGGCAGAAGGTTTTAAAAGAAAAAAAGCCCCTGACAATCAGGCAACTCAGCTGGGATCATCAGAGCCTTTTGGAAGCATTTTTTTACAATTTCTTCGCTGAAGAGGTTGTAGAAAAATGGTTTTAAAAGTAAAAAAAAATTGGTCACACCCACCCAGTCACATTACCCCCCTCACCAAGCCACGCCCACAGAACTGGTAGTAACAAATTTTAGATTTCACCACTGGATGCAAGATGTTCCAAGTAAAACTGCCTTTTGCAATTGACTGATGATAATTTTATCAATGCCAATGGTGTTCAAATGGTGTTCCAGATCTTTTGAGACTATACCCACCAATATGCCTATTACTATTGATACTAGCCTTGCTTACTTTTGCCAGTCATTTTACTTCTGTTTGCAGGTCTTTGCATTTGAAATTTTCTCCATTCTTTCTCTTCTATGATAAATAAACACTGCAACATCCACTATCCAGACTTTTCTATCTTTCTTATCAACAATTGTTAAGTCTGTGGTGCTATATGGCAGGTTCTTGTCTGTTTGAATTCTAAAACCCCAGAGCACTTTAGCTTTCTCATTTTTTATTTTGTCTGTTTGGTGATCATGTTTCCTCGCAGACAAGTGGTATTTCTTGCAGATATTCCATTGTTTCTACTTTGCCATGCCACTGTTTGTAGTCAGTCTGTACAATTTTCTTGCAGCAGCTAACTAGTTAGCCCTCCATTTCTTCAGTTTCTTTGGGGAGGCAGCAATTACTCTCTGTTGCTGCTTCTCAATTCTGGTTTTGTATGCATTTTTCTTAAGGTTTGGTGCTGTGCAACCAGAATTAAACCCCCTGTCTCTTTCTTCGATTTTTCTGCTCTTATCCATTGCCACATTCTACTGTACACCCACTCAAATAGTATATATGAACTCATACTTGGAGATGTTAGTACTATCTTGTTCCTAATGGCCAATTTCTCTTTCTATAAGGATTTTTAGTATACTAAGAAATTCCCATTTGAGGATGATCAAGTGTGTGTTCGACCAACTTTTGAAGAATATTGAATACTGTATCAAGAGTAAACTGTTTACAAATACAGTTTCTCTTGCTCCTTCTCTGAGGTGGAAGAGGTTACATCAGTGGTGAAATCCAATTTTTTTTACTACCGGTTCTGTGGGCATGGCTTGGTGGGCATGGTGTGGTGTGGCTTGGTGGGCATGGCAGGGGAAGGATACTGCAAAATCCCCATTCCCACCCCACTCTGGGGCCAGCCAGAGGTGGTATATGCCGGTTCTCCAAACTACTCAAAATTTCCGCTACCGGTTCTCCAAACTACTCAAAATTTCCACTACCGGTTCTCCAGAACCTGTCAGAACCTGCTGGATTTCACCTCTGGGTTAAATGTTTTTTTCTTTAAACTTACCATTTGAATGGAAACACATATTTTCAAGAGCTTCCTGTTGCTTTTCTATGTCAAGAACAAAGTCTTCAAAAGAAGCTTGAGCTGCAGGCCTGAAGCACTTTAAAGATTCAGTAGCTTTCTGAATTCTATAGACAGAAAAAAATACCAATATTATGCACACACTAAGAAATTGCCTTTAATACTTTAATATGAGAAAAAAATTGAATGCATACCATTCATGAACCATACTAAAATACATGATTTACTTTTTACTTCTAACTGCAAATTAATAAAAAATAATTATTTCACTAAAGAAAATCCCTATATTATAATGAAATTAACACTAGCAGCTGAACTCATATAAATTGGATAAAGTTTTCAAGATGGTAAAATGTAATCCAACAAAAATTCTCCTGTGCAAACTAATTAAAATAGATAGGAACGTAGTGGATCTCATCTTGCATTATATCCTTGGGTCCAAAGCAGAACATTCATCAGCAGAACGTACTCCTATATGTAAATATTATACACTATGTAAAACAAGTTTCTAATTTTTGTACCTGATACCTTGAACTGCATGCATCCCAAACCAGTGGGTACTATTGGAGAAATGATTTGCAAAAGTACAACTAAAAGGACATTGGGAAATTGGGAAAGAGACATGCAGAGGATTACACATAATTCAAGCCACTCTGAAAAGAAATAAATTACATACCTATCATGAAGCTGCTTTGCTGTTTGAACAAAACAGGATGGGTCTGTTTCTTTGAGAACTTCTTGTGCATATCCCACTAGGCCGTTATTTTCTAGAAGTCCTTGATACTCTTCTATTTGAGAATGCAATTTGTCCATTCTTAAATTTTTGGATGCTTCAATAGCTCTAAGTGCAGTGTTTTTCCTTTCCTCCAAAATATGAAGCAGCTTATCGAAGTTATTAGAAGCTTCCTCCTTTGTTCTTTCACCATTGCACTGGGTTTTTTTTAAGTTAAAGCAGGATAATATATTAACTTTAAGCATATTTTTGATTAGTTTCAAGAACAATTTCAAGGAAGGTAGTGAGATTAATGTGATGTACAAAACCAGAATTCTTTCTATAGCAGGGCTGTCAAACTTGTGGCCTGCAGGCCAGATGCATCACACACTGGCCATCCCCACCCCCAATTTAGCAAAGGGGGAAAAAGTTGCGATACGTCACGTGACGATGTGATGACATGAGTTTGACACCTCTGTTCTATAGGAACATAAGTTAAAGTATTTGATACACTGAAATAGCATTGTTCATCTTTATGATTCTGAAGTTTAGTTTACAATCCAACCCTTTACACATGTGGAACTAACCATGGCAAACCACAGTTGTAAACAAAGAATTGCTCTTAAAAATTTAGACACCAGAACATCTGTAACAATCAGGACAAATATATTAGGATGAAGGAACACTTCATCTAAATTACTTCTCTACATTAAATGTTAGGTTTCAAGGTCACAGTAGTACAAAACTGCTAGAAAAAAATAGAAAAACACTATTTTTTAAAAGAACACGTTTATAATAGAAGCCTTTCAAAACTCTTTAAAAATTGAAATATTTTCACTGTGCATTTCAGAATAATAAATTATGGATATTTGCACCTCACAATCTCAAAGGCAATTTAAAACAAACTACCTTTTCGTAACAAGAGTTATTTCAGGAGGCAAGGGTGAGAGATGCCTGTTCAGTATTTAGGCATTTAGCAAATATTTTTCCAATCAGGGCCATTCATGGGGGCAAAGACCAAAGAGTAACAAAGAACAAGGAGTCTGCAACACTTCCTTTTCTGGGCAAGATAAAAAGTGAACGGAGGGAGGGCACTTAGGCTACTCAGCTTGCCTCAGAGAGAATGCTTTCTTGCCAAACAGGGTGAGGGAGACTCTACTTTCTCCATTCCTATAGTACTTTTTTCTAATTTGAACAAAATTGTAAAACGGGTTAGCACTGGCTCTGGCTGCTGCTTGATTGTGACATAATTTTCTGAATATTTTATATAATTATCAAGCTGCAGAATATGATTAATCTGATTTTCAATAACAGACTTTCTAAAATTAAATGTTAGCTGCTCAGCAGCCAAATATTTTTTATTTGATAGTCTTAATAGCTAGTAATACACTTATAATCAACTGTCACAAGTACAGTAACTGATCAGTTGGAGCACAATTTTCTAGTACAACATAAACCTATTTACGAAGCAGAAACTATGTAGCTCTTTGGGTTTTTTTAATGCAATATGCAAGATCTTGAAATAAATTAGTCAAATTATAATGGATAGAAACGTTTTTGTTTGAATAAAATTGTTTATGTAGAAATTCACATTAATACTAGTACTATTAAAGAGCAACAAATTAGCCCTTTTTTTGCCCGTGGCAAAAATAAGTAGTTCTTACCTCAGCTTCTTTCACTAAAAGACCAAGCTCTGTAATTTGGTTTTTCACATGGCTCTCTTTACTAATGAGGTAGTGTATATCCTGTGAAAGTTTGTCCTATGAAAAGTCATACTGCATGGTTAAAAATGATTGTAAAGTACTATTTTTGCATTTGTGAATACAAGGAACATTAATATTTTTGTTTTGTGATTGACAGTTCGGTTCAATAAACTTCTATGTTCTACATTATCTATCAAAACTCCAGCCCAGCAATTGTTTTAGAGTTAACTAAAAGTGCACATACTTCAATCATGATATGAGAATAAAGAAATGTGATGGGCCTTGGCATGAACTATGTAGGGACCAATGTCAAATATATGAAAGCTGCATTAAAAAAGGTAACCATGTTCTTTTACTAATATGGAAACGTTTGTTGTTTCACTAATTCTAATTGCTTCTTCGTTTGCTTACAAATTAAAAAGTTTATTAAAAGAATATAGTATACAATAAGTCAATTAAAACCTGCAGTGAACCAAAACAACTTAAGCCAATATTACATATTATCAAATTATATGCTTTGTCTTTGTTCCAAGAGCTAATCTCAAATGTTACTTGCCCCATCAAATATTTATCTATTTGAACAAATGGCACGAGTCAATATAAGGTATTCAATGATGCAGATTAAATTTAAATGTTCTCCTTCAAGGATATTAAACATTTTGCAAGCTATGACCATGACCTTGTATTATAGATGGAAATACTCAAATGTGCCTAAATGTTAAAACATGATTAGGACCACAGATAATTAAGCAAAGTTAAAGACAATTTTATTTCTGAGGAAATTTCTAATATTCTACAGATATAACCCACTTTGGAAGGTGAAAATTATTGAGCCTGCTGGTCACAAAATTGTGGCGTAAGTCAGAATCAAAACAGACTGGGTGCTCTTTAATTACCAAGGTTTTATAAAATGTCATGACACTGAACACAGGATGAGTTCAACAAAGCAGCTACTTTACACTTCGAAACACTAAGCAACACAAAACCAGCCAAGAAATAAAGAGGGGAGACACCTTAAGTGTTTTGTAGGCACTGCTCATGGTAGTCACTCGATGGTTTGCATGTGTACCACCCAATTTGCAAAGGTGACAAACAGGTCTTCTGCATATTTCACAGTACATATTTACTTTTTCCATTTCATGTTCCGGACACATCAAAATCTGAGAATAAAATAATAGAATATAAAATATACTTCAAGAACTGTGTAATGATGAAGTAAAATCAGAAGTATTTTCATTTTTATTTTTCGTATACATTTTAATCTTTGAAGATATTAAAATTATTTTCTTCCTTTCTTATCAGATAGTACTTATATACAAATGAATGGATTTATACTCGGGCTAAAATGTATCAAATTGTTTAAAAATGAATGCCACAAATCCTTTGCAACTTTCCAAAGAAGGAAGGGTAAATTTTCTCCCAAAACTTTCTCTTGTTCAATATTGAACAATTTTATGCTGGAATCTGTGTTTCCAGCCAATAGATTCTCTTAATCTCTTCTAGAGATTTTAGGGACACACTGCAGAGGAAAAAGTTGCATGAGGAACTGTCTCTGTAACACTGGATGGAGACTTTTTAAATAGTATTAATGTAACTATACAACTTCGACATACTATAACCTTATTGTAAGAAATACTGTATACTGTTATTTTGAAAAATTTCAATCTCATTTGCTTCTACTGCCTTTTGAATAAATTTTGTCTTAAGAATAGATCATTAGACTTTTTCTTTCAGACCCAGAAAACTAGTTACCTGCATTTTTTCACCTTTTAAAGTTAATGAAAACAAATTCCTTAACCATTTGTTTTGCATCAAAGTTTGCTGTTTTTTCCCAGTTTAACTACATCAATTATACTGTACTATATTTTCCTAAATTTCAGAATTAATGGAAAATACGATAGTTTTGGCTAAAGTATCATAATAGCCTAAAGTTCACTTAAATAGGATTATAAAATTACATCTTACTGAAACTATTTAATTAAAATTGGAACTAGAGCAAGAATATCACCATCTTCCCTGAAATATTACATATGCATTTATTCTTTAATAACTTTCCAAGGCAGTTTTTTACAATAATAAGTTTTTTTATATTAATGGAAGGCACCTCCACTTACAGGGATACGGCAATATTCATTAGGCTGAAGCTATAGTCCTCTGCTGCAGGACATGCCGTAACAGAAGTTTTTCCAATGTTAACAAAAGCATTTTGCAACAGGTAAGAAATTATTGAATTTATAATATGGCTGAGAAACCCAGACACTGTTGAACTACAGTGATCAATTGAGGGAAAGAGTGCTCATTGCTCTGGGGGGGGGGGTGTCTGTTAAATCACAAATTATTTCATCTGGGCAATTTAAGTCATTTGTATAATTACATAATTATGCAAAACGTAGAAATTATGTCACTCCTGGTGATTTTCATCATTTGAATAATAAAGATGTAAATTGATGCAAATTACATAATTTGTGCATGATTTGTTAGAGATATTGTAAATAGCAACAAAGATTATTTATATTAATGTCAATTTTTCTAGACTATTTTGGTCCATTATAGCTTGCTAAAAGGAGTTCTATTAAACTGATCTTTCACTATATAACTATCCCTAATGGTGGGTATGTCAACTGTTTTTGCAACTCTACAGTCTCTCCGATATTTAATTATTTGATTCAAGCTACTATTTAGACTAATGGGAAAGATTTGATACTGGTTCAAGAGCTACTGCAAATGGATGCAACTATGAACAAATTATAAACTAGAAACTAGGAGGGGAAAGATAATTTCGACAATGAAGACTTGGAATAATTCCTGAAAGCTAAACCTCCTAATTTAATTTTCTAAACTGCACAATTTCATACATTATTTACAATAAATTTCAATATCAGGCTTCAATAGACAAATCTTAAGAATATAATCATCAGTCCAATTCATATTTTTTGCTTGAAGAATTAAAATATGTATTTAAAAAAAGAATCAGGAAGTAATCACCCAGACTCAGGATTATCTTCATTTACTTACAGTTATGAAACATGGAGATCATTTAAAATTGGCGAATAGATAAGTATTTTTTATAAGTAAAACAGTAGTCTTGAGGTAGCATTACAAAACAAAGATGTTCAGCAGAAAAGGAAATTTTCTGTTATATGCTACAGGGCATGCTCACTTGAGACTTGAAGCCAATTAACATCTGAATCCACAGCTATTCCACAAAACGTTATACTCTGATTCATGCTGAAGAACAATCTATTCACAACATACAATGAGGACAGAACTGACCTAAAAAACCCTACTATCAAGCAAAGTTTCCTCACTCTGAACGAGTTGCTGAACAGCAGAAAACTTCAGCCATGATGTCAGAATTGCTACTGTGTGATGTGTAGCATAAACTGAGCTACAGCTAGAGGTCACAAGACCTTTTTTATGAATTGGTTTTTGCAAAATATCAACTTTTCCCCAGTTCTGTGATCTTTGTCCCATTTTAGCAGTGTGTAAGAGTACCTGTTCTCAAAATTATAAGCATGCCTTTTACCACATTACCAAAAAATAAATCTGATTTCTTCTTTCTAGCTTTCTAATATAATCTATTTATGAAAGACTGTCAGAACAAAGTCTATTACAATTTCTCTGAAAAACAGTTTAAATCAACAGTAAATCAGGGATGGCAACATTTTCAGTGTTTTTCTGCATAGGCACTACTTTTCCAGCAGTTTTACATGATTATTTTAAAAATATAGAAATAAGATATGGATCTAATAAGGCTGGACACATGGTATCTATGATATACTTATGTGTGAACAAATATTATCCAACTTCCTGTTCTACCTTTTTAAAAAAAAAAAACACCTAGAATTTTGTCAGGCACGGAGTTCAAATAAACTGATTTATTGCTAAAGTCTATGCACAGGAATCTTTTCAAGTAATGATCAATACCTTGCTAGAGTTAGATAAGAGCCAACTACACTCAAGGGGGGAGAGTTGGACTTAGTTCACTTGTGGCTACTTAACCATTCTAGCCTGATCCTCTCTTCACTCCACCCCCAGGTTCTGCCATTCCTTCTCCTACAAATTTGTCCAATAGCAAAACATAGCACATCTCATTTTCATTTCTAAGAATGCCAAATATAGTTTCACTACATGTTCTTAGAAAAACAAATACTAAAGGGAGGCAATCATCTTTGGGGGAGGTGGGGGGTGGGAAGGAAATGTGCTCATCCATCTACAAAATGATTTACAATGGAAGAAAAAAATCCAATACAACCAGCAGTAAGATCTCAAATTCCATTTTAGCAGCATTAGGTTTCTTAACAAAATATTTAAGATTTGGGGGGACATCTATAAATATAATACTCTAATCACCATAAGAGCTCATTGTGCTAAATAAGGTAATAAAGCTAAAGAAAATACTAAGAATTCAGCATGACTAATTCCACAAGGTAATATTACTTTATATTTTAGTAATAAAATTAATATAGATCTTAAAAATACTTACATTTCAAATTATTTGAATTTAAAATACATCTATATGCACTTTTAAAATAATTATATACACACACACACACTATGCTTATCATAAATCTCGCTTGGTAATAACTCTAAACTGTACATTTCCTCAAAGTGCAGCTTTTGCATATACTATATACATTTCAGCTCATTCATCAACATCTATAGCAACCAAGTCAAAAGCTGAACAGTACTGTGAATAGTACTGTTACCATTTGTTACTAGTATTAAAGCAATTGTTTCATACCAAAATTTAATGAACAGTTGGTTTTAAACAGATGCATATATATTCAATGCTATGTGATTAAATGCACACTGAAAGAAAATACCACTTACTTTAGGTCTGAAATTGGTGGTTGGTCCCACATATTCATGTTGGGCTTTTAAAGTTCCCCAGGGATGGTGTGTTTTGAAGCATTCGTTGCAAAAACTTGCACTACAATCCATGCAGCTCTTTGTGGATTCTTGTGCTGGAGGTTTACATAGATCACACATAATAGCTGTGGCTGCCCTCGCTGCCTGCCTGTACCGTTCTACAATAGTTTCCAAGGTGACATTTCGAAATAGGCCACTGATGCCACGTTCGCCAAGATCTACATCATGCCGGCATCCTGGGCAAGGGAAGGTAGTTGTCCTAGGAGTCAATGAATTGCGTTTCCAACCTGCATAGATGGTAAGATCTGGTTTAATTACAATGCAATGAAACATGTTTTATCTTTTCAAGAGATGAAGAAATGCTAAAACACTGGATTGCATTTTAAAAAAAATAATGTACATCATAGGCAGATACTAAATTAGTACCACAGAGTACTATTATTAAACAACTTTTCAAGTCATTATTAAACATCTCAAATGAACTATGTAATCTTAACAACATGGAAAATTACATTAAATGCTTTATAAATGGACAGTCCATGAGTAAAATGTTGGAATGAATCCATACATATAGAATATAGTAACAACCATAATTGAAAATAATATAATTTAAATGAGAAAGATTGTATAATTGGAAGGATTTGTTCAGATTCTTCCTTATCTGGAAACTCACAATAGCCTTTTGCAGTTTATGGTCTCCCAACCCAAGCTGTCACAAATGTTTTTAATAAGGTCTGATCCCATTATTGTTGTGGAGCAGAAATAGGGAAAGAAAGAAATCAGCCTATGAAGCAAAGGAATAATACTATACTTCATTCTCAAACTGCAAGCAATTACTAACTAGTCATTAAAATTGCCTCATACAACAGGGTTTTCCCCCCATAAACATGCAAATATATGCATGTCACATGCTCCAATATTAGTAATATTCTTTTGGAGCTACAAGATTAACAGCCCTTAAACTATAACTCATGAAATCCTATACAAATTTCTATAGAAAGAAAAGCTGATTTTTCTCACCTTTGATGTAAAAAATAAAGTAAATCCCCCCTCTGAGTTTAAGTAAATCTAGACAACCTTCAAATATTACATATAGATAGTCTTTTTCAGATTCACTTTCCCAAAGTATCTGTATTGTTTTGGAAAATTATAATGCAAAGGTAAATAAATTATACAGCTTCTTTTTACAAAAAAAACCCTTTTGAACATAATTCTAAAATATATGGAGAAGTGGTCATTCTTAATTACATTACAATGGCATTTAATAATTTCAATTCATAAATTAATTTACTAATTTCAAATGATTATTTTAAAAAAACTGTTAGGACAGCAGGTTTAATCTAAAAAGGTCACACATGCTAACAGCATAATACACATGCATTTTTAAAATTAAAATACAGTACGTTCTAAACAAAATTTAACTCAAAGCACAAACCACTACTGATATACTGAGAAGTAAGTGCCATTGAGTTAATCCGAGTTATTTAAAAGTAATTGATATAAGTCTTTAAAATGTAAACAGCAGGAGGGTATACTCTATAGCAGTGTTGGCTAACCTTTTTGCCATCACATGCCAAAAGCGGGGGGAGTGTGTGGGGGTTGCGCACATGAGTGCCCACAGCCATAATTCTATGCGCCCCGCCCCCGTGTATGTGTGCGTGACACACACCCCATGCTTCCCTCGCTTTTGGCACATGATGGCACAGCGGGCTCAGTAGGCCCATTTTTTCACCCTCCCCAGGCTCCAGAGCCTTTCTAGGAGCCTGGGGAGGGCGAAAATGGCCTTCCCCACCCTCCCTG
>JANHZT010002933.1:385958-396216 GCA_032468215.1 Stegonotus admiraltiensis
ATAAAATGTTTGTATTTCTTATAAAACTTGTTAATAAGAAAGAAAAAAGAAAAAAAAAGAAAAAATAAGAAAGTCCAGTTGCCTCCTGAAAAAGCACCTTTGGGATAACTATGACCTGGATGACTGAGGATCTCCATATAGAGAAGTACATTCATTTTTCTGTACAGCCAAGATATGATCTGAACCATTCTATGGTAGACTGGATAAGAATGACTCATTATTTAAGATGTAAAAAATATCTGCATTAACTTAAAGCTTTTATAAAAATACCATATCTGTATTATTATTTATATCTATACCAATTTACTACATTTAATCATGTCTGTAAATAAAAATATTTTCCCTACATTTTCAGAAAACATTGCAGCATTTTTACAGCATTTAATATTTCTAATTTCTACCCATAAAGCACTATGTTTAGATTTTACACTTTCATATCCATTTTAACTTATAAAGTGTCAGCTAAAATACATTATTCACTAACCTTAGATGGATTGAAAGGTATTCCTAGATATGAAGAACCACGGAAGCCACAGTGATGCATGTTTGTTCCTTGGGAGAAAAAAAAAACTTGTTATTTTCCATACACATTAGAAAATAGGAGAGGTCTCTTAAAAACTGCTAGCATCTGGTAGTAAAAAAAACCCAGCTGAAATTTAAAGTTGTATGTAGCATATCACTATAGATACTTTTCAACTGATGATCACAATTGGAACCAGAATCTGTTGCTGAGTAAGATGGTTGTTAAGCGAGTTGTACCAATTATATGACCTTTTTTTGCATGGTTGTTAAGTAAACTTTGAATGGTCACTAAATGAATGACTATAAGTTGAGGACTACCTCTAATATAATCATATATACTTATTCATTCATACATACATACACTTAGAAATTCCAGTAAATTAAAAATGTTTACTTTTGAGTAGGTATGCAGAAAATCCTGCCAGTCTTACAAATTCTAGACAACATATAAACAAAAAAAGTCCCCCAGAACTAAGCACTATAGTTCTTTCAGTGCAGTGTAGTTATGCAGCCCTTGTGCAGTATCAATTTTTAATCACCTTTACATAAAATACAATGTGCCAACGATGATAGAAATCATCACAATAGTTAGAATTGTGTTGAGACAATGTTCAGGCCTGGACTAGTCTCTGCAGTCTTCTTGGCAAGTGGTTTGCCATTGCCTTCTTCAAAGGACCAAGAGAGAATGAAACTGACCCAACTGACTTTCAGCCTAAAGTGGGACTAGAATTCAGTCTTTTAGTTTCTAGTCTGCTGCCTTAATCACTATACCAAATTGGTGCTCTCATACAAGTTATAAACAATCTGAAAATGCAACATACATTTATTTATAATTTAAATAAAATGCTTATTGTATAAAATGCTAGAATAATAAATATTAACATTGGTATAAATCAAACAGAATTGCAGAATGTCTTCAGAGAACTTCAAAAACATGCTAGACTTCATACAGATAGCCCTTGGTTAACAACAGCAATTGGGATTGCAATTGCCAACATTGGGGCAATTTTTTGAACAATGGATCCAAAATGTAATCTTAATAGTATCTGTCTGTGTATACAGACTCTGTCCAAATGATGTTATGGAAGAGGAACAAATTCCACCTTGAAAGTAGATTTTAAAATGACATAGAATGTCATGATTAAAAACATTACATTGGACATACAAAAGGAACTGGCTAATGTCTTAATTAAAAGGGATATGCTAACAACAAATTGAGAGAATGACCTGAATAATTTTTCTACATTTGATATATAAAACCGTCTTCTCAAAATTTTGTGATAATGGACAAAGAAAAACAAAAAGAAATAAAATTGTAGCATGTTATTTGAAGGGACTAAAGATCAAGTTAAAAGTAAAAGTAAAAATAAAAAACACCTCTGAGGAATTTTTAGAATATAAATACAACTCTAGGATTTTCATTTCATTATTTGCACACAGTTATTTTTAAAGGGAAGAAAGATATTTGTGAATTTTAAACCAAGATACAAAGGTAAAAGCCCATAAGAACACCAACCACAAACAAGTTTGTTTGTTTGTTTTAAATTCTAGGACTGTGCAAATACTTACAAAGAGATGTTTTGGTACATGCAGGCATGTCTTTTTCCAAGTTCAAGCAGTAGCACTGGAAGTGTTTCTGACTGCCTGGGCAGACACAGCCAGAAGCACATTCCAAAGCAGCTGCACAAGCCTGGAGAAAGATGCATCTGCTTTAGCAATTCAAGGAGATGCGTCTCATATAGACATTGTGTGTCCCAAAGTATTTTTTCTGAAGCACTTGCACAATCCTACAAAACACACTCACTGAACCTGTTGCTTTTAAATTATCTGTACACAATCCAACTCCCTGTAAATCTTGGTTTCAATCTTCTTTAACCTGGTTCGATAACCACCATTCCAGCCAATGATTATGAGAAATGATTCAACACATTTCGAGGGCACCAATTTGGGAAAAGCTGGTATAATTTTTAATTTAAGTATTCTTGAAATTAATTACCAAACGGGATACCACAATAAATGTATAAGAAATCACAATAAGAGTCATCCAGCAATTTGAAAATGAAACAAACTAGCCAAATGTGAGCTTTTATAATAAATATTCCAGAAGACTGCCAAAGTCTAATGCTAAAGTTTGGCACTTTTTGAAATTATAAATGGAGTATTTAAGTTTCACATTGCAGTATCAATGAGTGTTAGAATGTATAATTTTAGCTACATAATTTAATATTACATTAATAACTAGATATAATTTGGTCGACTAGATTTACAGGAAGTAGTCTGAAAAGATCAGACCAAAGTAACAGTCAACAAAATTAAAATATTGAGGTGCTTTAAAGACTGCAACACATTATACTTAAATCTGTAATAGATTTGTTTCTCTAAGGCACTGCCATTGATCTTTCCTTTTATTTGGAACAAAATAAAAAATCTCCCTTTTGAAATTCTAATCTGAAAGTTTTCAATTAAATTAAATTATGAGAGTGTTCTTCACCAGTAGTATACAGACGTGGAAGTAACTCCCTTTCTCAAATTTAAAATCTTATGCTCATAATTTACCATAATTGATACATACAGTATAATAACAAAATAGCTCTGTGTATGTATGTGTGTATATATTTGTATATATCAAGTCATTGGTAAGTCTTAAAATTTGAAATGTCAAAACCTCCTGGATTATAGTATGGTGCCATCTAGTGTTTACAAAAATTGTATTATTACTTTTTTTTTAAAAAAAGCTTTTTTTAATATGCTGCTTTAAGATAAGCTAGGTTTTAAGTATTGTAATTTCCCTGTCTTTGGCCCTATTCATTAGAGCATTATGCACTGTGGGAAGGGTAAATCCCCAAATAAATTAGGATGGATTTAAAGCATTCACAAAAATATATAAAATATTCCATTTATTTAACTCCACAACTATTCTACGAAATTTACTCTAAAATCTGATGACAACATCACACTGAAGTGTAATATAGCTTGTTTAGTTTGATGGCTTTGCTTTAGCAATTGGATAAACCCATAAAAAGTATGATTTAGGGAGCTGTTGTGGCACAGTGGTTAGATTGCAGTATTTCAGGCTGATTCTGCTCACTGCCAAAAGTTTGTTTCTGACCAGCTCAAGGTTGATTTAGCCTTCCACCCTTCTGTAAAATGAGGACCCACATTGTTGGAGGCAATATGTTGACTCTGTAAACCGTTTAGAGAGTGCTGTAAAGCAGGGGTCTCCAACCCCCCGGTCCGTGGCATGCCAGAAACTGGGCCGCTCAAACAAATGAAGCTCTATCTGTGGGATGCAGGCAGCATGTGAAACACCCCCCCTCCAGTCTGCGGAAATATCTCTCTCCACAAAACCGGTCCCTGGTGCCAAAAGGTTGGGGAACGTTGCTGTAAAGCACTATGAAGCAATAATATAAATCTAAGTGCTACTGCTGCTAGTGCTCTTAAACACTTAAACTAAGGTTAAAAATCATAGCAGTGACAACCCAACTTTATAAAATTATTGTATCTGTCTTAAACGTGCAATAAAACTGAGTTCTCCTTTTGCTATTGAGCCAATATTTCTCTGGGATTAATGTAAGAATCTCTGAAAAAAATTCTTGGTTATTTTTGGTGGGAAAGGCTGTACTTAAAAAGATATTACTAGCCGCAATAAAAAGGATGCATGAAATACCTTCTAAATCACTCTGAGCTTCATATTTCAAGAACTCCTGCATACAGTTCATAATGAAGTTGATTACTGGCACATTTTACTCTATGTGTTCAGTATTTGAAATGAATCCAATGTTTTCATCTCATATTTTAGACTTCTAGTTTAGAGAATAAAAGTGCCTTTGTAAACTTGCTAAAACTTTTTATGTATTCTTGCTATGGTTCCACAGAAGATGATGATTTTCACTTCTATCTACAGCATTTTTACTTTAAACATACTTTAACATCTACCACCAGAACACGAGGTAGATACAATATCTGAAGGAAAAACTCTTCCAGCATCCCTCTACTTAAATCATGATGAACTTTGCAGGCCCAGCTTAAAGCGCCCTCTCATGCTAAAGTATGGCTAAACACTACAACTCTAGAATGCATTGTGAGTTTACCTGACAACCAACATTAGTGTCTTGTTAACAAACACACTTTATTACTGGGAAAGACTGGTTTTGAAGGGCAGCATTTACTTAAAAATGAAAACCAATCACCATTTGTCTACATTCACTGTATCAGAAAATCTACCTCAGACTTGGAGCAAACAGCACATAGAATGTAGGCCACTGATATCCAACAAGCACATTGTATTCCAGGCATCCTGTTGGTTAACTTTCTAACAAGTAATGTGACTTCTTTCACTCTATTTTCTTACAGCAGTGAAAAATAGCCTTACATTTATTAAAATAACTGCAGATTGGGAGAGTTACCAATCTGTACATTCGTTACAGTATATCATTATTCATACCTAATAATTCTTTAAAGAAATTCTAGCAAAATAATGAAGAGAAAAAAATCTGATAGTTTGTCAGAATTTTTTTGTTAAATATCACAGCATGCAAAAACAATCTTTTTAAAGTTATCAGCAGGTACTCATAGGAATCTCATCAAAGTTTCATTCCTTACTTACTTTGGCAAAAGTTATTATCAGCAATGTACAGGCTTTTGCCAAGCTTCACTGCACTGTTCATTGACTTAGGTAAGAACAAAAATATTTTAGGACTGACAAGCTTTTTATGCAGTTCAAATAAAATAGTTTCCACAACTGATATTCAGATGAACAAGAGAATGGTCTCTATTTTTAAAAGATAGACACTATTCATATGTAATGAAATGTTAATAAAAGAAAAACTAAAAACTCACTCACTGTCTTCTGTGGGAAGGACTTGCAGAGAATAAATCCATTCTATTATATCCTCTTTGTTCACAACATCTAAGGAATCCAACATATCCAAACCAGAAAGTGCAAAAAAAGCAACTGTCAACCTGAAAAGGGTGGGGGTGGGGGGACAAAAATAGCAATGTAATATTTAATAGCAAGTAAATAGTATACTATTAATATTAAATTCCAACCCAGATGATAGTTGTTTGCAAGAAGGACAACTGCAGAATTAACTGAAACAACATGGGTGTTATAACAAGAAAATAAACTGAATGAAATATACAGGACCACAAGCAAGTAGTTATTCGACCATCAAATATATTCATTGTAGTTTGATGAATGAGTAGATGCATTACCTTCATTTCTCACCCTGACTCCAGCATTACACGGTCAATTTTCCCCAACGTTTCTGATATTTTCATTTCCCTGAATTTTCCCTTTCCCTTAACATTAAATCAAATTTAGCTGATTCTCTTACTCAGACCTGCATAACATACCCCATCAAGCAGCCTTGTGCAGTCTGCTGACATTTTAAAGAAGTTTTACTGATATTAATTCACCTCTGCACCAAAAAACACTGCTGAGCACCTACAAGTGTTGCTGCTCCTGCAAGCTGCACTGCTACTACCTCACTAGCTAATGAATATCTGATCGGTATAACAACTATTCCTTTGTAGTGAGCAAATATTTTTATTTATAAATGTAGCCTTTTCCTCTCTACAAGCTGTGCAGGCTTGTTCTTATTCTTTTCTTACTCTTATGCAGATCACACACTTCCATGGTATATCTGAGTTAATACCAGAAACATGATACTATTTCCAATGACTTTTCACTAAAACATGTTATTTACTTTATAAGCTATCAAGGGGGAGGGAGATATATGGGTCTCTACATTCAGATTCAGAATAGAAGTTCTGGAAATGTCTATTCCCCACAGACTAGGGTTGGTCAAATAAATGAGCAGTTGATTGTTACAATCCATCTTTTTTATTGAAAAGCACATGACTATGTTAAAAAATATCAGTAACTATTCAAAGGTCTACTAGATTTGCATATATAATAAATACTTCAGGAAAAGTGGGTGAACATTTCAGAGAATGAGCAAAAAGAGCAATAGCCAAAACATGTTCTAGAAAACATTTATATATATCTGGCTGGTGATGGAATAAATTATTGAGCAGTATTTTTCCAAGTTAGGGTTTTATATATTGAAACTTAAGAAATCTATAAGAATACATGTTATATGCACTTAGGTCATAAAAGTAAATAGCAAAATTGATTGTGTTACTGATTGTATTAAATCATAAGGCACACTATAAATACTTTAGCATTTACATAATGGAACAAAAGACAATTTCCACATTGATATAAAAGCCAAAAAAGCTTTATATAGTGCTGGAAATCAGTCAATCTGTACAAAAAACCTTCTGTTTGAGCAAATGTTAAGACTTTTGACACAATTATAATTTTGCTTGAATAAAAACTGAAAATAATTTTAAGAAATAAATGCATATTTATTATTTTTAACAAAATAAACTCATGCATTTCATTGCTTATTTGGTTGTCCAAATTTAGGATGAAATAGGACTTCAGATTCTAGGGGAGTCTTACTAGCTATGTTCAAGTCTATGCAGGAAAGATACAGGGAAGTTAATAATAAGCTATTTTCATGGCCTCAAAAACCAAGCCCAGAAATTGAAATTACAGATATAAGTTGCAGCTACCTACATTTCATTTAACTATTGGGAATCTTGCCAGGGAAAACATAGTATCAACTTTAGCTACAAAATGATAACTAAACACTAGCTCTAGGAAGAACTGTAGAATGCTATTGAATTCTTACACCATAATTTTTTTGGAAAATCTGAGATGCAGTGAATGCACATTGCAACAACATGCTTCTTATTCACTTTAGAGCATGCAACATTTAATCTTACAATCTCTCAGTGAATGTTTTTGACAGAAAGATACAGCTTAACATATATCAAGGTTTCACAATGCAATAAATGAAACACTATCAAGCATATTCATACTTGCTACACCCACTTTTAATTGCAATGTGTGTTCAAATTTTAACATTTAGCTTCACTAATTGTATTCCTTGCATACTCATCTTTAATAAAATAAGTTCTAAATAAGTACCCTAGATCAAGCAGAGTACATTCAGAGTAAATAATGCAGTACAAGTCCCAAGGCCAGAATTAAGATTCCAATCCAATGTGGGAAGCACAGAAAATAAAAACTCCTTTACCTTTGATGTGTTTACCAAAACTGCAACACCTAGCTTAATAGTAGGATAATAGTAGAATAATGTAGTTAAATCCTTTGCCTCTAATGGACACACTTTTAAATTAGTGAAGACCTTTAGCTCTTTCTCCCCAAATGTAGACATATTAATCTGCAGTTTAAATAAATTCATTCTATTTCAAGATAGTGAATTGAGAAAATTAGTTTCAAAATGAGGAAACTATTGATAAAGAAAATTTCATGAGAAAGAACATATTCTCTAGCTGCTTTTTTAGAAGCCCCACATCTTCTCTTTCTAAGGAGCTTGGTAAAGTCCACATAATACCCAAGTATCTTGATCTCAACTCCAAGCCTAAAAATATGATTTTGCCACTCATCTTGACGACAATCTTACAGGTGTTCACTTTGGACTAAGTTTGACTGAATTCAATGGGTCACACTGTAAGGTTTTTAAAAATATACTCTCTGCAACGTTTGTACTACTCACCAGCAGTTTACTCAACACAGATTTCTCAAACAGAATAATCATGTTCTTTGTGGATTTATTCTGTTCTTGGAGAAATCTGTGTTGGGTAAACTGCTGAATAGTACAAAGATTGCAGAGAGTATTTTCTATATTTTCCATTTCAAGTTCTATACTTATTTACCTTTTACACTTTCTCTTTTTAATTCACACTTTCAGTCATGTGTGTCAAATTCTTTTGACAATCTTACAGGAAGTGAGGCCTTTCTGAATGCAAAGCAGGTACCCTACCAACTAAACTGGGTAACCATTACTACCGTCTGCTCTCAAACCTGTATCCATCTCAATCAGGGGAGTAAGCATTCAAAAGTTTTGAAAATGGTACAAAACATCTGGATTCTGATCAAGGGTAAGCTGCAAAACTTTAACAGTTTAATGAAACGAAAGAGAAAGTATCTTAACTGTTTTGAGTCTGCAATAATTGAAAACACTTGATATAGGCTTGATTTGTTCTCCTCAATTTGACCTAAAACGCACGAGGCAAACGGGGTCTTAATTTTGTTTTAGTACCAGTGAGATAGTCATTTGTTAGATCAGCACACCCCGACATTAAAGCTAACATTCGAAGTGTGTGAATAAACGGGGATCTCTCTCAGCAGCTTTCAATTTCAAGCCGCCCCAGACAATCGTCAAGCAGGACTTTTGGCGCCCAGTCAAGTTTAGATAGGAATTAAGACTAACGCCATTCCACAAATATTGACTCCAGGGAAGCCTCCCGGAGCGCCACTCCGGCCCCCCGTCTCGACACCCCTGAGTGGCCAGAAGAGAGCAAATCCTGGAAGGTTATTCCCGCTTTCCGAGAGGAACCCGCCCACCGCCCAGCTGTCCCAAGCACTTCGCGCGCAGGGGCTGCTTGTGGGGTGTCAACTCCTCCACCCGAAGCACCCCAAACATCTCTCCCGCTTCCCCGAGGGTACCTGCTGGTCTCCAGGGACGAATAGCGTTCGGGCAAAATCTGAAGGCTGCGTTGGAAGAAGCGCACGTGGCGTTCCTTGAGGAAATCCAACCTTTCCCCGTCCCCAAAGCCTCCCTCGTCTTCCACCAGCACCGTGCTCGCCATGTTGGTCTTCCGCTTCCTACTCTCGCACGCAGCTCCGTCACCGGCGGCACGGTCATGTGACGCAGCCCCAACGCCGGGCCTTTTTTCCTCCTTTCTTCTTTTAGCGGCCGCGACGGCAGCAACCGGCAGCTGACAGGGCTTCGTTCCGCCTCCTGCGCCTGAAGAAGTGGGGTTAAGCGGCTCTGGCGCCAAGCGAGAGCAGCTTTAAAAATGCTCCGATCGTTCGTGCCTGACAGCCACCGCGATATTGGGTAGCAATGGGCAACTTTTTGATAGATAGATAGATAGATAGATAGATAGATAGATAGATAGATAGATAGATAGATAGATAGATAGATAGATAGATAAAAAAAGTTGCCCATTGCTATCCAATGCTGAGGTGGCTGTCAGGCACGAACAATCGGAGCATTTTTAAAGCTGTTTTTGCTTGGCGCGAAAGCCAAGCTATATATATTTTTGTCATGGGATCAAGCATACACTGTTGCCAATAAAGGAGAATATTTGTAGGTCAGGGTTGAAATGAGGGTGCTCTCTGAACTTGCTTGTTTTCTTCCAGACGTTTCATTACCCTAACTAGGTAACATCATCAGTGCTAATAAGGAGTATTGTTTGCTGTCAGTTTATAGTCATAATAGCACTCACTAGCACTGATGATGTTACCTAGTTAGGGTAATGAAACGTCTGCAAGAAAACAAGCTCAGCGAGCACCAAGGATCCCTTACACACTGTTACACAATTACAGATTATTCTATTTACATGGCTTGATCCAGAAAAAATAGATTTGACAGCTTTGGTAGCTTCAATGTGCAGAAATATAAGGAATGTGGTGTCTGTCCAAGAGCCCTCTGAAATTATGCATTTCTCATTGATAAAACGTTGATAAAATATTAAAATAATCCGAAGACCATATGCTACAAAGGCTGACATAGGTTATTAAAATTGAGGTATCGCAGGGCAAAACATGGATCTATACCCGTGATGGCGAACCTATGGCACGGGTGCCACAGGTGGCACGCAGAGCCATATAGGTGGGCACGCGAGCTCAGCT
>JANHZT010002934.1:0-11465 GCA_032468215.1 Stegonotus admiraltiensis
AAAACGGAGATTGCACCAGCGTGGTACATACAGTATATTGGCTAATGGCTCTCGACGTATTCCAAGTCTTCCATTAAGACGATCGAGCTCGGCGATAGATGCCGCTGGGCAGAAGATGGAGTTGTACCGGGGTGGGGGCAAGGTGGGGGACAAGAGACGAAATATTTTGAAATACGGGTGAAAGAATATGGGTAGAGATGGTAGGGCTGTGTGTGTGCGCGCTTATGTGATTTGTAACTAAGGCGCACGCATTTATGTTTGAGGCTGTGAGTTCTGTCGGGGCATAAGTTTGTTAGGCGGAGGGAAAGCCGAGGGATTTCACACCCGTTTTAAATACTGTTATGAAGACTTCGGCCTTGTTGTTTTTAATGGAATGGTTCCAAATAGGACAACTCCCCCCCCTTACGTTTCCATTAATATTTAAAATTCTCTCTATGTAGGATGTTTCAAAGGAACGCAGAAGCTTTGGCAAGCTGTGGGTTAACAGCTGTAGTTTGTTGCCGTCTCCTTACTTTCATGTAACCCAGTGTGATTCCATCCTTCAGTGCAGACATCACTCATAAGAAATGGATCCTTCTATAGCAGGTAACTCTTGGTAGATCAGCTCAAAAATAACCCCACTAAATGAAATGGGATTCCATTCAAGAAAGCAGGCGTGGGCTTCCATTCTGATTTATATGGGTTTTTATTATTATTATTACTCTTTAGAATGAATGCCTCCTGCACAAAATGACTTGCTGATAAATATCACTGCCTCATTTTCCCCTAAAAGAAAAGGCAGCGGCAAGATCTCAGCTTTCTCTTCAGTTCTCACAAATACCTAAGGATAATGACAAAAATCCAGAGTCAGGGACAGCTGACTGCTTGTACAACTGGGTGCTCCCCCAAATGGCTAAGCATGTGGTTGTCTTTCCACAGAAATGTGCCAATGCTAAGGTCTGCTGGAGGAACTGCAAACATACAGTTTCCGTGCCTCCTCCCGCAGTGAGACAAAAATCTGGGCAGCTTCCATTGAGATGGACTGACGTGGAGCTATTCTTATCCACACGTGGAGAAGCACATTTCATAGCTAAATTGAAGTTATGGATCTCAGCATGTGAGGATGCAAGGACATGAATGAAAGCAGTTTCAAATATTCATGAATGAGATGTCAGGCCTTCTCCACGGGCGCCCAGTACACAGCAAGCCTTTAGTTCAAATATCTAAGAACTCAACATGCTTGGAAGGGAAAGAAAATAAGCCTGAAGCTCACCAGGAAGTGTTTTTGTGCTAAAGCTCAATCCCAGAACGAGTTGTTATATTAACCAAATAGTATGTGTGCAGAGTTCCTTTCTCAGAATTTTCACCAATGATTGTAGAATTAGATTCCACACTTGACCAAAGAAATAGGTTCACAAAGCAGATTGAGCTCCAGATGTTTTAAAATGATAAACTTGAGGACAGATCCAAAAAGAGTTGAAGAGATCAAAGATGGACATATAGAACTTGATGAAGCTTAGCTGATCCTTAATGGAGGAGCATAGAGCAGCATACAAACTTGGTCAGTAACAGTAATTGAAATGAACAAAAGAATGGTCACTTCGAAAACTGTGACCTAAATATCTGTCCAGATTATATAGCTGAATCAAGCAAAACAGATGCAAGAAAGGAGCATGAAATAAATACCAGCTTCTCAGCGCTGTAATATTTGCGATTTCACTGCAATCACATTTAACTTGGATCTACATATCTGCCCTATTTATATTGCTAAGAATCATTTCCATTTTGCTTGCTTGGCTAGCTCACTTGCTCATTGCAAGATGATGGGCTTGCAAAGTAACCCCCTCTCCAACTGTTCACTTTTCCTGGGGAAGTAGCATAGCAGGAACTGCAAAGCCTCTAGAAGGTTGCTGGCACAATCAGTGGGTTCCTTTTTAAGCATGCACCATGTGGGAAGAAATTCCAAGTGGGCTCTGCTGGTAAACTTTGTATGCCACCA
Source organism: Stegonotus admiraltiensis (assembly GCA_032468215.1). Classification (NCBI taxonomy): domain Eukaryota; kingdom Metazoa; phylum Chordata; class Lepidosauria; order Squamata; family Colubridae; genus Stegonotus; species Stegonotus admiraltiensis. The sequence goes on from JANHZT010002934.1 coordinate 1,979, forward strand.
TGTACCAAGAGCCCTTCTGCAAGAGTAGGCCCATTTCATCCTATTTTTTTCTCACCAGGATCATTTTTCCCTCACCAGGATCATTTTTCTCATCAATAGGTGTTCAAGTGCTCTCTAGTCATCTTTGGCATAGACAGAAAAACTACTTTGGTATGGAATTGACTGTTCCCCGTTGCTGATTCTGATCAGGTCTCTATTCTCTCTGTTCCCAATCACTCTCACACAATTTCCCTCCAGGATAGTGGATGACAAAGCTTAATGGATTTTATATGACCTAGATGGTTTTAGAATAAGGCAGAAAGCAGCTATGCACAGCTAAAGGTGCCTCGGTTATGTGTTGGGGATCAGCTAAAGAGACGGTCCTGAGGATACAGCAGAAAAAAGCAGTTGCCAAGAGATGTTTGTGGTGCAAATGATGAAAGACAATTATTGATAATATGTTCAGGAAAACCAGATACTGTTGCACCTGCTCTGGGACCTTTTAAGAATCTGAGGCACTCAGAAGCAGATTTATTTTAGAATTAGGATGTGATTGTCTCTTATTCTCAGAGCAGGTTAGTTGCCTAAGGCATTATGTGAACCGCTTATCTAAAGTTTGGATTACAATAAGTCTTTTTCAGCTTTCCCTCGCCTAATGCTTTGTTGACACCTTGGATCTTTAATTTAGTCATTATCTCTGATTATGGTAGCAAAGTTATAGGTGCTTGTTGGACAGTGGATTTCAAGAACACCTAGTTACTGAGTGTAGTTTTACTAAGGCTAACGCCCGTCCCCCTAATTTCAATACAACTTTTTCCCTTTACAGCATATTTGGAAATTAAAGAAATAACCTGCAATGCATGGTCTTTGGAAGTCTTTTATGATCTCTTGTCTGAAATTCCATTTATCATAATGTTTTTGCCTCTCTCTTTGCTGCAAAACATGTTCATATGGCTACAGCAGGAATCTATGCTTTGTCATAGAAAGGCTATTGTTCAGACCGGAAATAGGCATGCTTAAATTAGTTGATTTAAATGGACTTAGATGTATCTAATTCAATATAGAACTGGCAGGCTCATAATCTGTTTTATAAATGCACATTAGGAAAAAGGAATACCGATCTTTATCCATGCTCCAAATATTTAGAATTAGAAAAGAATTGGACAAACAGGACTATTTTACCAGGATAGTCACTTGTTCCAATAATTTCTCCAAAAAAACCCTGCTCTGAATAAAACAACAGTTGAAATGTACAGATTCTCTGCATGTAAAGTAAATTTTTAGGTGTTACTGGGCGACCTGTAAGGTGCCTTGTATTCCCTTTCTGCAATCCTTGTCAGACTTCGGAAATAAGATGGTCAGTCATATATATCTTGGTGAAACACCCACTGTACACTTCCACAGACGTAGGACTTTTGGTTGGAGATAGTAATGGGAGCTCATGTCTCTCCTCTTCTGATTATTTTCTCCTTGAACTACATTTAATCTTGTACTGTCTCTACAATATTTCATCAATCTGGTAAATTAAGGATGTTTATATTGTAATATTTCACCATAGCTGATTGCTTTGCTCTTATTATGTCAACTAAAGCCAAGAAATTTTCTATTGCAGCTCCAGCTGTGTCATCCCATCTGTTCTTTCAAAAGCATATCTTCCAGACAATTTATAATTTTATGTTGCAGGAAATCCTGAGTCTGTCTCTTTTCTTTAAACAATAACTACAGAGACTAATAACACCCTTAAGCAGATCCAGGACAAAGTCTTTAACCAACAAATGAAAGCCCAGGAGAAAACAATATGAGATCATCAATATTGTGAAAAATTGCATTAACTTCCTGGCATCTCAGCTATACAGAACAGAAAAAAGTTTTGTGATTGGCGTTAAGAATTTTCCTAAATCAAATTTGCTTGATAGAATTAATGGAGAATTTTTCTTCTTTTTCTGATGATTTCTTAATTGAAATTGAATAATGGTCCTAAAGCACTTTTCCAACATACAGTATGCCATATTTAGAATGATATACACAGATCTCTTCATTTTCTTAAGCTCTCAGACCAAACAGATATATAGATAGTACATTATTTTATATATTCATATTTGTATAGCTACCCATCTCACCGAAGTAACCCTGGGCAGGTCAAAACAATTAAAAAAACAACCAAATGTAAAAAGGTTAAAATACATAAATGGATTCCTCGGTTAATGATCATTCACTCAGCAACTGTTCAAAGTTACGGCAGCCCTGAACAAATAGTACAAGTAGTCCTTGATTTAGTTCATTTAGTGACCATTCAAAGTTACAAAGGCACTGAAAAAAGTGCTATATGACCATTTTCACACGACCATTGCAGCATTCCTATAGTCTCACAATAAAAACTCAGATGCTTTGCAAGTGGTTCATATTTATGACAGCTGCAGTGTCCTGGGGTCATTGAGAACCATCAGGTCATTGAGACCTGATTAGCAAATTCAATGGGGAATCCAGATTCACTTCACAATCATGTTACTAACTTAACAAATGCAAAGATTCACTTAACAATTGTGTCAAGAAAAGGCGTGAAATGGGGCAAACTCACTTAACAAATGTTTCACTTAGCAACATAAGTTTGAGGCTCAGTTGTGGTTGTAGCTCGAAGACTACCTGTATTTATGCCCTGAACCTGCACTTACGGCCATTGCAATGACCCTGCAGTCACATGATCAAAATTGGGACTCTTGGCAAGCTGCCTGCACTTACAACCTTTTGGGGGAGGAAGGGAGAATGTATTTATTTATTTTTACAGTGGTGTTATCCTGTGTGTTTTTACTTATATTGATCAGTTTTTCTCTGACCTGAGAACTTAAAAAAAAAAAGGAAGCTGAACTGCATGTTATTTTAAAGGTAGACACTATACAGCCCTACTTGCAATACCACTCAGTACTCTCCCTACCTACTTATCTTCCACTTCAATTTAGAGGAGCAGGTATGGCTTTATTGTAAGCTGAGAAGACAATGTGTGATTTGGAAGTACTAGGGCCTGCAGAGTGCAGGGTGGCAGGGGTAGGTGGCACTACTCACCATGGCACTGGGATAGCTGACTATGGTGCAGGGCGGCGATCTTTGGTAGCACTGGCAGTACTGGAGCTGAAGTAGAGTCCTGGGGGTAGTGGCAGCTGGCTGAGACTGCTAAAGCCCTGGGCCTCTACTTCAGCTCCAGTGATGCTGGTGCAACCATTGCCAATGAATACCAGTTGGGAAAAGACCAAAGGAGCTAACTTTTTATAGACTGATTTCACTTCTTGATGTGGATTATAAATCACATGCAAAAATGCTGGCAAATTTATATGCAAATCTATTGTAAATATGATTATTTAAAGTTTGGACTGTTCTTTTAGATCAAACTGATTTTATTCCAAAAAGAAATATATATTTATATCTATTAAGAAAAGGTTAAATATCACACATTTTAGAGAAGTAAATATGACTCCTTCAGTTAAATATTCACTGGATATATTGAAGGTATTGAATTCTCAGGAGGGGGCTTACTTTTAAAGCAGGTATTAAAGGAATTTAAATTTGGACCCTATTTTCTTAATATGGTTAATTCTACATTAACACAGGCACACAAATGAGGCTCAGCAATTATGACTGTAATTTTGAGAGAAATTAAATGAGGAGGCACCCATCACCTCTTTATTTAATTTGGCTTTAGAAGTCTTAACAATTGCATGGCAGGCTAATAATCAAATTCAAGAGATTAAATTTAGGAATTGATATTTACTAATCTTATTTGCAGGTGACATGGTATTTACATTGTTGAATCCTAGCTCTTCAGCCAAACATGTTAAGAAGAAACCTTGGATTGCACAGGTATTAGGCTGCTCACTGCATTTTCAAAAAAAATTTTTTTGATGTACTTCCATACTCACCTTGCAACTCAGAGTGGTATCTAATGCTTTAAGAATCCTACAGTAATTGCATTCAAATCCTTAAAAATATCCATAGATCAACATTACTAAGAATATTTAAAAAGTGTTTGGTAATAATTTTACATTTACATTTAACATAAGTCGCCCAGGATGGCAAGATGGGCAGCAAACAAATTTAAGAAACAAATGAAATAAATTTTAATGCAGCCTGGGGGAAAAAGGAAAAGTCAAACCAATCATTTGAATACTTTAAACTGGATAGCAACTGTTGGTTCTTTCAAGTCCTAATTTCTTATTTCAATCCCTTCCATTAGAATTTCCAGACAAAACATTACATTACTAAATAAAGATTGGAAGATTGGAAGCTTGTTTTATTTCTAAGAATCAATTGACAGATTATATATTGACCACAAAAACAGAGAGCCAGGGAGGTTCTAAATTTTAAAAGCTATTACCAAGCAGCACAAATCATCTGATTCCATTTACATTAGAAGACTGCCTGAGCATTGAATCACTGCCTGACATCTTTAAAATGATAAACGGTACTTTTTCAGCCTAAGCTAAACAAAATTTAATAATGCCTTTACCAAGGCAATTTTTCAAATGGGGAGTGGGGAGTATTAGATTGATAGGTAGCATCTCCCCTGTAGCATCCCAACATTTTTTTTTTGAGGGAAACATCAATATGGGTTAACCCAATTAAAATTATTTAAGAATTAGTATATTTTTATAGGATGATTTTATACTGACACCAGCTAGTGTAATAAAGGCAAAATTGATCACAGCACAGGTTGTCTTTTTTTTTATGGCATCACTTAACACTTCCCTGGATAAGAAAAAAGTTAGGATTCTGCAACTTGTCTATTCATTGAGAACTTAATATAAAATTATTTGGCACTTTCAAAAGGAATACTGTAATGTCCAAGATCTATATTTATTTATTTATTTGTTCGATTTATATGCCGCCCTTCTCCGGAGACTCAGGGCGGCTTACAATGCAGCAATGGTGCTATTGCAAATCCAGATGGGGATGCTCACTTGGCTGAACCAATATTTAGAATATTGATTTAAACAATGTGATAGGTGGACCAAAAGGACAATTGTTATGGAATTTCTGTCACTATCCAAGAGTGAAGAAGTTACACAAGTAGCTTTTAAGCCCTCCTTAATTAGCATGTACCCTACAGAATCAGTCTTCAAACTGTTGGAGCGACTGTACACAAAAGGGATCCCTTTACAATATCTAGGGAACATGCAATAAATTAGTAAACCACCTGCTACAGAATTTTTAATGAAATTGGTTCAGATTTTTTGGTTAAATCATTACTGCAAAATAAAGGGTCTCCAGACATGGGTATTTGCATCTATTACAGAGGTGGTATTCAGCAGGTTCTGACCAGTTCTGGAGAACCGGTAAATACCACCTCTGACTGGTCCCACTCCCATCTATTCTCTGCCTCCCGAGTCTCAGCTGATCAGGAGGAAATGGGGATTTTGCAGTAATCTTCCCCTGGAGTGGGATGGGGATGTAGATTTTACAGTATCCTTCCCCTGCCACACCCACCAAGCTACACCCACAGAACCGATAGTAAAAAATGTTTGAATCCCACCACTGATCTGTTAATATGATCCAATGCTTCATTTAAAAACAAGGACTGATTGACTTGTGGCAGCAAAATATATTATTCAAGACTGAACATTTTCGGAGAACTTCAACAATTGTTTTAAGAATTGAAAAAACTTTCTTAATTGCTTTATTAGAAAAAACATAATGATGAAACTACTGGAGAAAGTAATAGGTATCTCCATGACCTTTTTTCTTTTCTTTTCTCTGTTCTATTAATTAAATAACACATAATTGCTGCAAAAAATCAACTTCCATAGAGATTTATCTAAGCCAAGTTGTCTACCTATCATTACTAAACTTCCAATTCCTTTATTTTTTGTCTCAAACTGAGAAATTTGTAATAGGAACAACTATGCATACTATAAATAAATAAAAGGAACAACTGACTATTATTGGGATATGGGTGTGTAAAAAGAAAATACACTATTTTCCTTTAATTTTTAAATAAATATATTTATTTTAATACAATAACTAATAAACCCCTGCCAGAACAATAATAAAACACCAGACGGAATATGTTGGTATTTAGAAACTACAATGTTTCATGATGAAGTTGCCTTTTTCAAATATGCAATGAGATCTGCTCTTTCATTTTTATTTTTAATGCCAGCAAAGACCATTTTTGTTCCAGGAATATATTTCTTTGGATCCTCTAAATATTCCATCAGTGTATTTTCATTCCAGACAATACCTGAAAAATATAGATAATTATGCAATATCTATTTCATATTCTATTAATATCATAATAGTAACCAACCAGCAGTTACAGGTTTTAAGTCAAAGTATCTGCAAAAAAATTAATTTCCAAAGCTAAAAAAAGATTGTCAAGCAAATTCCACTTTTGATTATTGTAAGATCTCATTTAACATTCAGTACATATCTGGTACTCTAGCTTTTGAAACACATTTTAATTATCAACTGGTTAATGTTGATTCCTGAACTGGTCAATATTTTAGTTGTATTACTTAAGTAAACACTTCAGTATCTAGAACTAGGTTTCTGACTTTGATATCAAAACCACATGGCATTATCTTTCTAATATAATCAAATGATTATATATATTATTACACAATATTACACAATAAAATAATCAGGATTAAATAGTAATAGTTAACAAAACATAACTAGAGTAAATTGTCAAGACTTACAACCAAACAAATTTTGTTGTGTGTCAAACTTTTCACTTTTCTCGTTAAGTAGGATCATATTTGTTTTAAAATACAACACACAACATATAGTTTTTTCCTACTTGTCACCCTTCAATTATATTGGGACTTTTTTTTTCTATAACCAGACTTTGATTGTAATAGATTTATTAATTATTTTTGTAATTTATTCTTACAAAATTGGTGTTATTGTGAAATTGATGATACAATGTTATATGTGACAGAAGTGAAGATTAATCTGGTGTCTGCCTGGGATAATGCAATAAACCTAAGAAATACTACTTTCTAATTTTTTCAGGGAATTTTTCTGATATATTTTGTCAGACGTGCTATTTTGAGAGTTTGGAATAAATATAAAGCAAGGTTTCCCACAAAGGTGCCTCTTTGGGTTTCCCCACAATAAGCTTTTTTTTAGAAAAGAAATGGTGATGAGGCCGAATGCATGGATTTATGGTAAAATAATATCTTTTAACTTGGGTGACCCTACCCTCAAATCTAAGGAGGAGCTAGAAGCAGAAGGTCATGTCTGCCATTGGTTTATATTTACAATTGAAAGAAATATTTAAATTAGACAAAAAGAATTATTGGTTTGTTAAAAATGACTTGGAAATCCTATTGTGTGATAGTGATGAACATATTGCTAAAGTCTATAAAATGTTATTGAATTTAAATCTGGAAAATGAACAAGTAAAGCATTGTGTGTTTCAGTGGGCAAGGAACTTTGGATATAAGGTAAAGCTTGAACAATGGGAGAATATGTGGAATAAAGGTTTAAAAATTACATTAAACTTAAAAAGAAAGTTTCTATAAGATGATGCATGATTGGTATTTAACTCCAGATAAGTTGTCAAGAATGTATAAAGGTATTTCAAATGAATGTTAGAAATGTAAGGGTGGATGTATGATAAAGCAAAGAAATATTTCATATCTTAATACAGAAAATTCTTAAAGTGAATATAAAAAGAAAACCAGAGACCTTTCTTTGGGTTTAAAATTTTTTCTTCTGGAAAAAATTTCAGAACTTTGATGTTATATATGTTGACAGCAGCAAAACTACTTTATGCACAGAAATGGAAGGTCACCTCGATCCCCACTATGGATGAATGGCTGCAAAAACTGATGGACTTAGCAGAGATGGCTAAAGAAAAAATACAAATACTTTTATTTCTACTTGGAAACTGCTTCTGGACTTTGTACTTGAGGTGGAAAAAAATGAAACTTTGATTTTAGGTTTTACTGATTAGATAGATTAGTTGTTATAGAAATGGCTAGTTTATACTATTATGCAAAAGTAAAAACTTCAGGGTTGATGTTTAATGCCTTATTCCACTGCACCAAAGGGAGTTGGAAATCAATTTTTCTTTTTCCCCTTTGTTTTCCCCCACTCTTTTCTTCCCTTTTCTCTTCCTAATTTCCCCACTATTTACTTTTGTATTTTCTTTGTATGCTATGTTATTTTGGAAGAAATGTCCATCTGGGTTCAGTTCCAAGTGGGGAGAAAGACACTGGAAACATGGAGGCTATTTGGAAAGAAGGTTTAATGGTGGACAGGACCACATGGTTTGAGGTCCTGGGCAATCGAGCACATGGGTGAGAGAGAGAGAGAGAGAGAGAGAGAGAGAGAGATTTATACCCTTTCTTGTGCCCCAACTTGGAGCTTCCTTTTTCTTTGTAAGGGCAAGTATCCCGATAGGTTGTCAGACTCCCATGGGGCCATGCAGGGGTAACTTTGTAGGTTGTTTTGAGTCCAAGGCTTGGTTGAAACTTGCTGGGTGATGAGGTAATGAAGCTAATCCTATCATGTCCTGAGGGTGAAGGTCTTAATCCCATCACCCTGGAGCTGAAGTGGGGGGTGGGAGCAAGGAGCTACAGGGAGCTTCTTTGTCTTTAAAAACATGTTTCTCCTTTTCTCATCCAGGGAAATATCATAGTCTGCCTTTTTAATATTTCCTATATTTCATTCTTCTAGGAGAGGGGTGGGTGCTAGCTTCCTACAGTTATAAACTAATAGAATTGTTTAAATTGAAAAAAAGAGATGAAACCATGTTAAAGTGTACAAAAATAATCTGTTTCTAATTGAACAAGGGTTCAAAAAAATCAGTAATGTTTTACTAATGAATAAATATTAAAAGATGGGCAGCTAAATAAATCCTAAGGAATAAAGTATTCTGCAATCTAGCTGCGGCCACCTTTTCCTTCCTTTCCTCCCTCCCTCCCTCTGACTGACTGTTTCAGCTACTAAAGGAACATGTAGATTCTTTTTAATAACAGGGAATAGAAAGCTACTGCCAGAGGAAATGTCTCCTCAGTCATCTCTGTAGTAGCACCATTTTTTCTAATATTCAAGTGATTGTTAAAAGCATTGTTGTTTGACCTAAAAGATATTATTTATTTTTATAAGGCTAAATTACAAATATCCAATAGCCTGAGCAAGAAGGGTCAATGGTAAGAAATGTTGGAATCTGTTATTTGCAATATCTGGAAAGACATAGCCTTTTCACTATTATTGTATTACTTCCTACCCTGAATATATGTGATATATATTTAATGCTGTATTCAATATTATACAACTAGAACTCCTCCATGCAACCGAGTTTCCCTTAGATGCCACTTCACTGAAATCCTGTATATGCTCCTAAATACTAGTAGATGTATTTATAATTCGCTCATAAATAAGTACAGTAGAGACATACATAGAATAAATTGAGAATTAAGTATGAGTCTATAACCATGATGGCGAACCTATGGCACGGGTGCCACAGGTGGCACGCGGAGCCATATCAGTGGGCACGCAAGCTCAGCTC
>JANHZT010002934.1:33888-46822 GCA_032468215.1 Stegonotus admiraltiensis
TTGAAATCACCCATGACCAAAAGCCTAGGGGTCTCAACCGCCACCTCAGCTATCACATTGAGCAGCTCAGGCAGGGCCGCCGTCACGTGGCAGGGAGCCAGGTACGTAATCAGCAGGCCCACCATCCTGGAGGAGGAAGCCAAACTGGTAAGTCTTACCAAGATCTGATTGGGTCTGTGGTGGAATTGTCCCCATTCGGAAATGTGCCCACCCAGCTTTTAGGTTCTGGACCATCCAAGAGCAGAGGGAAGGGAGGAGGGATGGCAATTGTCAAGAACTCTGCTGGCTTCTTTCTGGGGAAAACTACCACTAGTGATTACATGATCACCATACATTAGTTGTAAGTGCAAATGCCCAGATCATACAATCACATGACCATGGGGGTGCTGCAGTAGTGTAACTTTAGGCATGGGTCGTAAGTCCCAGCACTTTTATAACTTTGAACAGTTGCTGAACAAAAGGTCATAAGTTGAGGACTACCTGTAATGCTCTTGACTGCTTCATTTCTGTCAGCCTGAAGGATGTCTAGGGATTTGTAGTGATCTTCTTCCAAACGCTTGATGTTATTTCCTTAGGGCATGTTGATTTCCACAGTTTTTGCTATTTCACCCCCCCCCAATTAATTTTAACAAGGGCACATTTATCCACACCAAACTTCATTGAAAAAACTTGGCTATATATTTGGACAGTATTGAGCAGTGATTGTATGTCAGATGGTATTTTTCCATACAATTTCAGATCTTCTATTTAAAGGAGGTGCGATAACCTGGCATATGTTTCTGGTGTTCAAGATCATGGCTATCTTGTTCAGTATTGCTGATAGAGGAATCAATGTAATGACTAAGGGTAATGGTAATACTGAGATTCCTTGAAAGATTCCCATCTTGAAGTTAACCTCTCTCAGTCTATTACCACTGACCAGCAAATGTAGCTTCCATTGTGTCACTGATCTTTGCACAAAGCTTCTGATGTTTCTACTGATTCCCGATATTTGTAGGCACTTGATTATCCAATCATGTGACAGGGAGTAGAATGCCTCATCATCAATCCAAGCCACATTCAAATTGATCTGCCTTCTCTTGCAGTTTTCCAGTATCATCTTGTCAATTAGGATCCAATCTTTTGTTCCTCTGCTGTTTGGGCAGTTTCCTTTCTGCTCAAATGGAAACAGCTTATTTTCAGCTAGGTGCTGTTGGACTGCATCAGCTACCATACCAGTTAGCAATCTGAAAGGTTTGGTAAACAGGTAATTAGCTTGTATTTGCCTCATGCCACTCCTTTTAGTGGATCTTTCATTATCAGGTAGGTTTTGCCAGTTGTTAACCAATCTTAAATTTTACCTCCTTGTAATATGATGTTACACTGCTTAGAAATGAATGGATGCAGGCCAGTCAGATATTTCAATCAAAAGCCACCCAGTTCCTATTCACTTAATGCTGGCCAGTTCTTGATCTTACTTCCCCTTTTTTCCACCTTTTTTTTTGGCTATTTATTACAAGTTCTTTCATTTTAGTTTCTTTTTTATTCTTATCCACCTCCTTTATCCAAGTTGCATTTTTTGTATATCTTTGGTTTATCCCATAGCTCCACCCAGAACTGTACTGTTTCTTTGTCAGGTGTTAACTGATTCATTCTAATCTCTCCATTGATGGATTGGGAGAAATGTTTCTGATTCAGCTGAAATTGAAGGTTCAGCCTTATTTGCAGTTCTATTTTTTCCAGTGCTTCCTTGATCTTCCTTGTCTCTAGCTGATATTTCTTAGTCAGCTATTCTTTGATCTTCTTGTTTTTCAGCTTCTTTTATTTATCTCTTCTAGCTAGCTCGCATCTGATCTTAACACGCTAATCTTATTTCCCAACCTGATCCTCCATTTTGGCAATTCACTGATTGGGATTTTTTTTAAAAAATGTTGATTTTGCATCCAAGATCTTCAATAATAGCTGTGCTGTACATCAAGTGGTTTATTTCTTGCAGCAGGCTAATACATATATTTGATAAACTACAGTATTGGTATCTTTTAAAATGTGCTAGCCGTTTTTGTAACAAGCTTCAGTGCAGGCAGCCTTATTCTGTTGCTTTTGTGCTGTTCTAGATGCTCAGTTTGTTTCAATTCCTCTTGTTTGTTCTTTGTGAAGAGAAGGCAAAAGAGAGAGTGCCTAGTTTGGGAATGAAAACAGTTCAAAAACAATGCAGATTTCTATGCTACCAATTCCACCTAGATTATCTCTGTTGTTTGGGATTCCTCTGGCAAGACTTTGATTTCTTTGTCCTGGGTAGATCCTCGCAGTTCTTCCAATTCTGCTTTGGTATATTCTTTATTTCATATGATAAATCGAAACTGATCTTGTAGCCTTTGTTCTGTTATTTCTGATTCTGGATGTTGTTCTTTCCAAAACTGGTGAATTCTTTTCAGATATTCTCTTCTCACTAGACATGATTTATAATAGAAAATCAATATATCTTTGCTTTTACTTTTTGTATATTTGCAATGGGTAAGAAACCTTTCCTTCAATAGTCTTGCAGGCTGCTTACCCTATTTGTTTAGCCAACAGTTTAGCCAACAGTCCTATAGCTCACATGTCACCAGATGTCCAGAAACTTCCAACACCTTGTGCATTGTCCTTGTTGGATTGAGCAACAATGAATCCAGTATAGGTTACTGTAAATTACGTCTCACCATATTATTTATGGGAGGGACACTCTTCATCTGCCTCCTCTAACAAGATCTGTCAAATATATATGAATCATTGGCATAGATCTCATCTTCTTCAGAGCATACAAGCCCCACAACCACCATCAAGGTAATGCTAGGTAGTAATCAATGGAGGATTATATTATTATTATTATCATCATCATAATTCATTAGATTTTATTTTATACTCCTAAGGGGCAAGATGCAATCTTGCAATCTGAATTCATAACATATTGTCCTATTTGAGTTACTTAACCATCTTCCCTTATTTTATCTAGTTAAACTATAATTAAATGTAAATCTCATGACTATGCTATGAAACACAATGACTGATGTCCACCCAAACCTGCAGATTTGTAGTTACACCCAAGGATCTTGCACAATATACATCAACTCGAAATAATTATGGCTACTATTTGCAACCCTAGACTGGTGCAATTTAACATCTGCTTAACCAAATCCAATGAGGACATAGGGCAACTTAAAACTAGCTTCAGAATCTCTGTATTAAAAAAAATTGATTTATCATCTTTGAAATTATTTCTTAGAGATAAATCCTTGGATATAAAAGTCATTATTTCTTGGAAACAGTATATACTTCTGTACTGTCTAAATTGACTGAAACTAGGATTATGATAATTTAACAAGGATAAAAATGAGAAGCTGCAAGTAAACATTCCACTTTTTTTTCAAAGTACTTGTTGAGACATCTCCAGTCTAATATATTTACCTAAAAGGAATACAAACTTACATTTAAAATTGTTTTCACGTAAATAAAGCCTAGATAGTGAAAAAAACGATGAACACAAATAACGTTTCACTTCACACCATGTCATCCTAGGACTACTAATTCCAACTGAAATTAATCCTGAAGATTCCTCCTTCCCATAAATATATACTGGAAGAAGTCACACTCCCTAAAAGGATAGAGCCAGGACAAAAAAACATACTTTTTAGTAACTTCATTAATACTTATTAAAAGTGATTGCCTGTAAAAAATATATCCACTGAAAACACTAATTGATCTCTATATACTAACCATTCTCTAAACCAGAGAGAAACAGAATATACTTACATGCAGTCATATGTATCCCCCCTTCTGAAAGTAAGAAAAGCATAAGAACATAAGACAAAAAGAAGCCTGCTATATTGGCTCCAGGCCCATTCTAGTTCAACATGTTTCTGGGATGTTCGCATATCCCACTTGCAGAGTTATTTCCCAAACCTGGAGGTAACAGAATAGACCTATTGTCCATGAATTTATCCAATTTCTTTTAAAGCCAAGTTAGTGATCATCACCCTATACTCTAGAAAGAAAACCTAATTATTAATGATATAACAAGATGGAGGTAAAGTTAAGAAAAAGGGTAGCTGCACAAGGAAAGGAAGGAATAATTTGAACCTCCAGCCCATTCTTTTGTTTCAACACCAGTCTTCTATTCAGGAAATTTAAGGCACCCTCCTCTCAATTTATAGGTATTTATTGGGAGATGGAATTGTCTTGATATAGATTTGCTATCTTTAAATATGGCATTCACTAACTCATTGTATGAATTAAACCATGACAACAAAAACATACGGCCATACAACATACTTTTTCTAATAAATTTTCATTTCACTCATTAAAAATATTTAAAATACGGCTTGAAATAATTAAATGTTTAGAATTATCTAAACATTCATCCAGACACTAAATTAAATACTTTATCTGAACCCTGTGTTTCATCACTCTAATAGGAAGAAACACTTTCAGATAAATATGGCCAGGAGTTAAAGTTAAAGGAGCATAGCCCAACCCCAAAAATATTTCCACATGTTAACAGCTATTTATGGATTTAAGTAATGTCAGCTATGGTGTAAATGTAACAAAAACTCCCTGAGGCTATGCACCTGCTTTGTTTTAGTTTTTAATGAACTGCATTTCATGATCTTAAATGTAGCATGAATGAACAGAACATTATGAAGCATGGAGAACACTGAAGATTGGGAGCAGTTTATGACTTTTTGATAAACCTTGATTTAATAGACCTTGTTACAATAAACATTTCATGTGACAGAGATTTCTGCAGTGATTTACATCATTTGTGTAATGATGTCATTTATATAATTTACATAATGATTTCATTACACAAATTATATAACTTGTCATGATGTGGTACTTTGCGATGATACTGGTGAATAATGAACCCCCTCAATCTGATTAGTCTGTTAAATGAGTTTCACGGTATTTTCACAGTACTGTGTACAGAAATATCAATTCAGATGACAGAGCGGGATGATGGGAATAGGAAGAGAACAGATTTTGTACAGCAGGAAATACTGGAGAAGAAAAAGAGGGTACCAACTTCAGATACAGCAATTTTCTGGGTGCAAAGATGATTTTGTCTTGCTCACTATATTTTGAATATTGTGAATGAATCCGAAATTCTAGTTAATGATGACACATGCTTATAATTATTTATACTTCACTGCTTTAGCTTGTAGGGACAAGTAAAGAGTTTGGAAATATTTCTTATTATTTTTGGGAGGTGTGAAACCAGTATACCTGATTTGCTTCTCTTAAGAGTGGAATATTAAACTAAGAATGAACCACTTTTGGGGAATGGAATAAATCAGAGTTTCTGATTCCTATGTCAGCGGAGCATGCTATTAAAAATGCAAAATATTAATTTACAGTGACACATCATTTCTCTTTTTTGAATATTTAAAGCTTAACCTCAAGGCTTAATACCCATATGGTATGTACATATGGACCAATTTCTAGAAGATGAAAAAAAGCTGAATATTTGTATCTTGTGAACTTTGGTGAAATCAAAAGTGTCCTCTTTATCTCCCAGAGGCTGAAAGAAAACAGAAGGGCAAACCTTAAGAGCAAAAAATGCTTTTTCTGTAACTCAAGTCCAGCACACAAATGTCTTTCCTATTTACCCTCCTCGTCCCATGTAAAAATAGTGGCAGGGGAGTTGATCATGCAGATCTTGATACCCTCCCTCCCTCCTTGAAATTGTTCCTGCCAAATGGACACTTGGTTGATGCCAAGGGAAGCTTCAGAGACTGCAGGGGTATCCCCCAATACTATGTGACCTACCCCCTAATACAACATAATGGGTAAAGTTGGTCAAGTCCTTTCTACCATTACTTGCATAAATTCTTATGCTAGCTCTTGCTTACATGTCATCTTTTTTCACATTGCATTCTAGCATCACATTTTACCAGCCCTTGAGTAAAATATATTTTCTAAATTTTGGAATGGTTCTTTTAGGTTTTAAGCTAGTTTGGCTGAACAGAACCATACAGAATCCAGATATATGTTGATAGCTGGCATCCAGTACTGCAATTGCATAATTTTAGACTCCAAAATTAATAGTCCTGTAGAGAATGCCTACTTTATCCAACATTTGTATTATTCACTCATTTCAAATCATGAACATCTAATTCGTGCACTTGGGGATGTGTTTGTTCTGAGTGGAGCCCTGAACATCTGTCTTAAAAGTGTCATTGTTTATTTCAAAGGAAAATGCAGATAAAAGGAGATAAATTATTGGGTAGGTCATCCGTATCCCCGTAAGAACAGGGTCATTAAACATGGCAGTATTGCTTCTTGTTTTGTCCTTTTTGTGCTTAGACTGAAAAATAATCTTTCTATTTCTCTGTAGTACAAAGAGTAGGGCTCTCTCAACTCACCTTGACCTCCCTTATGTGATCAAATTGTCAGCAGTATAATGGTCACATCTGGTGAACCTTCATACATCCAGATGATGGTGTTCAAAATGTAAATCCCCTACCCATCTTTATGTATTTTTCAATCTTGAGTGAGTTAAACATATCAACAGTCTTTTCTTTTCTTTTCTTTATGTATGGACTTTACGGAACTTTAAGTAGTTAATTTACAACTGCTCCTGGAGGCAAAAAAAAAAAATCTGTGAATAATTGATCTGACATAATTTCTTTGATCCTGCATGGTGGGATGGTACCTTTGCTATTGCGTGTTACCACTTGGATGCTGTAAAATCCCTTGGAAGTTAATTGTCCCAGTTGATTCTGTCAGAACACAAGTTCATAGGGCTTGATACAAATTTCTTTTGTACTTTTGCTGTGTTCAAATCTAGCCTAGGTTGCAGAAACAGTCACTTCATTTACTGTAGCCACTTCTCTCTTGCCTCTGCCACAGCTGTTTCTTTTTATGCTATAATAGAAAAATAGAAAAAGAAATAGTCTTATCTAGACTCTTAAGAGCAATCCTAGCCCATGTGTATGGGTGTATCTTGTATAATACTTTCTAAGGCAGTGTTTTTCAACTTTGATAATTTTAAGATGTGTGGACTTCAACTCCCAAAATTATCCAGCTAGCCATGCTTACTAAAGAATTCTGGGATTTGAATTCCACACATCTTAAAGTTATCAAAGTGGAGTAACATTGAGAATATTGAAATACAAGATAGGCCTGCACATATTTTCTGTGATTGCTCTTAAGAGTTTAGATTAGAGGCTTCTTCCATTTAAGCATAGAAACAATAAGCTTAAAAAGGGGATATTCACTAAGAATGACTGTGTGAGTGAGATGGACAGTATATAATTTGACAAACAAAATACTAAGAGTTGCCAGGGTTAAATGAATCTGCATGGTTTTATTTGATTGCCAAGGATAGTATCATGTTTTTCTTCTTTCTTTTAAAAACTCATTTCTGCAACAAAAGTGAATTTTTGGGAGCAAAATGTTTCTTATATATTAGTCTGAAACCCAGTTCCAACTGCAAGTAATCTAAACTCAGCACATTTGAAGATTTTTTTAAAATTCAATTAGAAACATTTAAAAAAATCTCTGAATAGATTTACGGAGTCTTTGAAATGCAGAATTAGTCTTTAGAATAAATAAAGAGACATGTTAGGTTTTCCTCTGTTAAAGAGTATTTGGATTCATTGGTGCAAAGTTCCACCTTCTGCCCTCTTTTTAACTCTGTTGGTTATTCTAATATTTACATTCGTTTTCTGATTTGCAACCCCCCCCCCAAAAAAACCCCACTGGTATTTTAAATAAGTGATTGACAGTAGAGCGTTAATGAAGATGTAAATATACATCTGGCTAAAAGATGTTGGATTTGGCAAGATCTCCTGTGCAGTTACAGTAATCAATTTAGACATCACAACTACATTAGAAACCATTCCCCACAGAATTACTGGTATTCTATTTGTAGCAAATAAGGATTTTGTGCTATGATGGAAATCTTAAGAGTGGTTGCTAGGCATGCTGTAATAATAACCTGTGCTTAAACATCACAATTGCCAGAATGACCTTCATCAAGCTTAGGATGGAAATCTTGTTTGCCCAGGATCCCAGAATAAATAGGAATGGTTGCTGGAGCAACATAGTATTCTCAATGAAGTGTCAAAGGTACAGCCAAAACACTTAGTGGAACATTGCAACTAAAATAGCAAACATCTTCAGAAGTCACACATTTTATCTTCAGTTATGTCAGAATTTTTTACACTGCTTTTGATTTAATTGTTAAAAGTACTCTGGAGGACTGGTAAATGTAGCAAACAAGAAAGGAAAGGAAAGGGGAAAAATACTTGAAAATAAGTCTCCATGAAATTAATAATATTTGACTGTAAGAAATTATCCATTGAGCTTTCAGTTAAAGATATTTAATTACATTTAGTGGGAGAATCAATGAGTAGAATAGATTGGAACTAAATATAACTTGATACATTTTTGCCCCTTGATTAAAATGCATGCTTGCTATGATGGAGTATTTTTCAGATATTGTACTGTGGTTTAGGGAACTCAATAAATTGGCCCAGCAGCTTCCCAATATTATTTGTATACTCATTTTTGTCTCATATTGTCATCTTGTTTTCCTGACACCCCTTGGATACATATTTTTAGTTCTTCCTCTTTCTTCCATTCTTCCAACAGGCAGTGAGTGACACTTGTAATTTTTTAAAAAATAATAAATGTATAAATGTAATGCACTGAATTTGGACCTATCAAAAGTATGAGCTTTCTCTAGATCAGTGTTTCTCAACCTTGGAAGCTTGAAGATGGGTGGACTTCAACTCCCAGAATCCCCCAGCCAGTGCTGCTTGGGTATATAATGCCCAATTTAAGAGATCATACTTACAATTCTATGCAGATGTGCTAAGTACTAATTTGCCTCTCAGTTAATATGGCAAGATTAAAAAAAATGCCATTGTTTGAATTCAAGTAGCCTCACATCCAGGATTACATATATTTGGGATATGCTACGGTAAATAAAGAATAATCACTTTTTTTGCATTTGCTTAAAACTATATCTTTCTATATCTGCCATCCTTATGTTAAACCAATTGTGTGGCCAAATGATTTCCCAGAATCGGTTGCAGATTCTTGGTAATTCATAAAACCTCAATCCTTGTAATATGTAGCAAGAAATGTGTCAACACAGAATACATTGGTTCTGAAAGCCATTACAAAAGCATTCTCATTGTTTTGAGTGCTAGAAAGGCTTTTTCTTGTCAAGAAAATCAGAGTTTTTGCTTCTGAATTGTTTCTTAAGATCCAGTGATGTACAGGGCAGTGCAATTTTTGCTAGATAGCCAGCAACATAAATTAAAATTACATCTTTACAATTATAGAGGTGAAAAAGGTACACACATTTGACTGTGTTGGTTGCTTTAAGTTCCTTCAGGTTCAGAATAAATATAAAGAGTTGAAAATTATCTCTTCGCTATAGTATTCAGCTTTGATAGAACAGTAGCAGCATTTCAATAGCATGTCGGGCAGCATTGCAAAAGGCGACAGGACTACATCAAAAATTTTTAAAAGGCAGGAGGAAAATTGAATTAAATTATTCCAATTACATTATTCAAGGTGCTGTATTGTAACTCAAGTGCACAATAAACAGAAAAAGAAGCCTCGTCCATTCATGTAATATTATACAATTCAACTATTAATATTTAGGGGAAAATATTTAGGGATCTTAAAACATGCAAACTAGTCTATGCAGTTCACAATTCTAAAAGGCCATTGAAGGCATTCCTAGTGTTAAAATGTCTATTCAAAGATAGAGACTTTGTATACCTGATTATTATTTTCATTCTAGGTTTAAACTAGCTTAAGGAATATATGAGCAAAAAAGGAGGAATTTCTCTCATACATATTTTTTCACTTGTGATTGTGATATGGGAGACGGTCAGCCAAAACTGAAGACGTTTGGTGGACAGTTGAATCTGGGGAGCGCTAGGAAAATGTTTTATCTGTAGTTTGCCCGATAGCTGAAATTTCCCAAGGCAACTTTGCAGATTTCTAGTTATATAAAAGAGGCCTTTAGTTTTAGATTTGTTTAGGAATTGTGCAAAATATCCTTGCATTTTAAATCCATTGATGTAGCAATTTTTAACCTAGCGTACAAATTTCATTCTTGTTGGGCAGAAGAACTTTTAAGTGAGTGGTAGAATACATGCTTATTATGCAAAATGCCCTAGAACTGAATTGAATGGATTGGGTGGGGGTGGGAATCTTCTGCCTGAAATGATGGTGAACATTATTCTGCCCATCAGAATAAACAACGGCTAATCCTTTCAACCCTGGAAGCGCCTCGGTGCTTCTGACTGGATGCTTGATAGTCAAGCATTTGTTCAATGTAAGGCATGCTAGCTTTTAGTGGTGTATTTATCACTGTGGGAACATAGTGCAAGATTCACTTTAAGCAGTGAAGCAAACAGATAAAATCCAGATAAGTGTGCTTTATCTCACATCATCCTCATTGGCCTTAGCTGATTCATATGGATATATTATAAGCTAAAATGTAGAAAAGTGTTTTAAAGACTAAGCATAAATATTCTATTTGTGAGTCTCTTTATTAAACTCTTTAAGACTGTAGTAGTCTATAAAGTTGACAGTCTCACTGAAGTTAATGCCCGAGTTTACTTGTGTTGATCAGTCATGTTTCTTTCCTGTCTACTTTTAGTATTAAGTTACAGTTCGTTGCTAATACTTTAGAGGAATATGGGTTGTTTGCATGATTGTGTAATGCTTACTGTAATGAATTAAGCTGGTGATGCAGGAACTAATATTTCCACCACAAAAGAAAACTGCTATGTCTACATAGATCAGGTATCTCTTGGGCTAGCAAAGTCCCTGGACTTAGAAAGGTAGAACGAAGAGATCTAGCTTTTAAATCCTGGAGCACAGACCTACAGCTTTGATTTTTGCAGTAGATAGATCCAGTGGTGAAATTCAAATCTTTTTACTATCGGTTCTGTAGGCATGGCTTGGTGGGTGTGGTGTGGCTTGGTGGGTGTGGCAGGGGAAGGATACTGCAAAATCTCCATTCCCACCCCACTCCAGGGGGAAGGATATTGCAAAATCTCCATTCCCATCCCACTCTGGGACCAGCCAGAGGTGGTATTTGCCGGTTCTCCAAACTACTCAAAATTTCCGCTACCAGGTCTCCAGAACCTGCCAGAACCTGCTGGATTTCACCCCTGATATCTGGAGAAATGAAGGCTGCTGCTGAGGCCCTGCCATGATACTCCCTATCCTGTGGTAGACCTGCCAAGGCACTTTGAATGTTGGCATAAAATTTCCTTCCTTCACCTCTCTGGCTCCAAAAGACGTCATTTGGAAGCATTTGTTGTACTTCCGGGCAGCAGAAAGACAGTCTTTTCCCTTTAACTTGTGTTACAGTAGAAGGAACAGATTCGTCTGAACTGAGGAGGTCAGGGTAAGAAGTGAGTTGGGGCTGGGACACTATGCAAGAGAAATTCGGTTCACAATCTGTTGGCTCAATGGTGGTCGGTGATTGAAACACATAAGGGAATATCTCTCCCACCGCCTTGAGTTCAGAAGCAGTTCCAGAGGTGGAAGGCGTAGACATTTTGGTGACGTAGTGAAGTTTAGTATCGGAAGGAGCCCCAGACCTCTCCTGAGTGAAGGAGTGGAATGTCTGCCAGTTTGAACTGAGGTAATGGAATGTGAGGCAACCGGCAGTTGGAACAGAGTTCTTTTCAGGTGGGGAGGGGGAGTAGAACATTTAACTCCTTAGCATCAGAGCGTGTGAATATAATATTGTATATGAAATACTAATGGTCTGATGGTCATTTTGAAAAATCCTTTCTTAGCAAGCACCTAGAAGCCAAGATTCTAGGTGCTTGCCAGATTTCAAGTTTGTAGGCTTTATTGTTCTGGTGATTTCGTGATGAGTGAGTGGATTTCATTTATATGTATATAGATAAGGAAAAGAATCAGGAAAAATCCCTTCTGTATCTTGCCTAGCTTGAAGGACTAGCATCAACCTTGAAAATATGCTCAGGTTCCTCTCTTGTGCTATCCTATACTAAGCCAAGTGAAGTGTTGGGTTTCTTTCTTAATCTCTCTCTTCTTCTTTCTTCCTTCCCCATTCCCAAGTTGTACATTCCTTCATGAAAGCAGTTCTAAAATTGTGGAAACATCTATGTGATGAATTCTCAGGCAGGTCCATATTTCCTCCACCTAGTTTGCATAGAACTCTAGGATCCCTGGTGCTCTCTGAGCTTGATCGTTTTCTTGCAGATGTTTCATTACCAAGCTAGGGAGCATCATCAATGCAAGGAAGCTACCAAGATCAGAGAGCACCAAAGGTCCTATGCAGGGGTGGGCTCCTGTGGGTTCGGCAGGGTTCGGGCGATCCTCTAGCCAAGAATTGTTGGGGTTTGGTGAACCCCCAAATGCCACCCTTGGCTGGCCACGCCCACCCCGTCCCACCCATCCAAGGAGTCTCCATGCAGCCTGTTCATCATTCCAGGTAAGTGCAGGGGCCTCCCGGAGGTTCCGGAAGTCCAGACATGGCCCTGTTTCCCGCCTCTGGAGAGCCCCCAGACCCTGGGGGAAGCTGTTTTCGCCTTCCTGGAGGCTCAAGGAAAGCCTCCGAAGCCTGGGGAGGGCAAAAAATGCCTCCCCCACGCCATGGTGCCGGTGGCCGACTAGGCCATGCCCACCATGGCCATGCCAACACCCACCCAGCAACAGAACCCGTTGCTAAAGGATCTGAAGCCCACCCCTGGCCCTATGTAGGTCAACTTTGAAGTACAAATATTCTCTTCTTGAGCCCTGATGGTGCAGTGGTTAGAATGCCGTATTGCAGGCAAACTCTGCCTACAGCCTGGAGTTCGATCCTGACTGGCTCAAAGTTTGTTTGTTTGTTTGTTTGTTTGTTTATTCGTTTGATTTCCTTAGAATTCTCTAATTGTGGCAGCATTTTGATTGATTGGTTGGTTGGTTG
>JANHZT010002934.1:106495-116655 GCA_032468215.1 Stegonotus admiraltiensis
TTGGCTGACTCAGGAATTCTGGGAGTTGAAGTCCACAAGGTGTAAAAGAGCCAAGTTTGCCTACCCCTGCCCTAACCAGGAGGAGACCATATATCATTTCAGACAAATGGTTGTCCAGTCTCCTCTTAAAAACCTCTGGTGTTGGAGCACCGACAACTTTTGGACGCAAGCCATTCCTCTGGTTAATTGTCCTGTCACGAAATTTCTCCTTAGTTCTAGGTTGGTTCTCTCCTTGATTAGTTTCTTCCCATTGCTTCCCATTTCCATCGATTGCTTCTTGTGCATAAAACATAATATGAATGCCCATGCTGTGCCTCAGTGATATAGAAGGCCAGCATTCAGTATTGTCTGTAAGACCATTGAAGCCCTAAGTATCTCCCTTCTCTGGAATCTTTCAGGATGATCTTTCTTCCTGAAGTAATTTCTTTCTCCTTGCACAGAGAAGCTTGAAGTGATTGTGTCAGACCATTTCATGCCTTTCGGGGTAAGAAGGATTTTGTGGGACAAAGTTTGGGAGAGCACATGGGGGTCCTAGCCAAGCAGAGCATATCTTGACAGCAACATGAGCAGTGCACCATCTCCCATATCATCTCAATAACAGGTAGAATAATGTCTGAGTTTTGAGAATTGGCAGTGCTGCATATAGAGTGTTTAATGAAGATAAAGGTACAAATATTTTCTTTATCATGTAGACCTAGTGTTTTCTCACAGTGGTTAATCACTATCTTTATTTTAATTTTTAATACAGGTTCCATGCCAACAAATTATGAGCATTACTATGGTTTCACAAGGTTTGCTGTTGAGCTGAATGAGTTAGATCCTGCACTGAAAGATCTTCTTCCAAAAACAGATGCTCGATTCAGGCCAGATCAAAGGCAAGAAGTGCACTATTTTTTTTAAAAAAGGCTACGGCTGCTTTTGATTAAATATTATAAGGAACGTTAATGTTAAAAAATTCATCTGAAATGTGAATCACTGCTACTCAGTGAAAGCTTGCTCCAGGGAAAAGTCGGGGTTGCCTGGACAAAATAGTATATTAAAAATGAATACAGCAATAGAGAGAGACTAAAGAAGGAGTAGAGGGATGGAAGGAAGGGAGAAGGAGAGAGAGGGATGGAAGGAAGGGAAGAGGGGAGGAAGGAAGGGAGGGGAAATAATGGTAGGAGGGAAGGTTAGATAGGGAGAAAGAGAGGAGGAGGAGGAGAAAGGAAGGGGAAGTAAGGAAGGAGTAGAAGAGGAGGAAAGAAGAAAGTAGGAACGATAAAAGAAGGGAGGAAGACAGAAGAGAATGAGAAGAAAGATTGCTGTACAATAAAAAAGATGAAATGGAAGAAAGGCAACTCCGAACATATGTAAATGTATTAGGATAAAGAATGAATTATTAAAAAGTAAAAAAGAATAAAAATGAGTAAAAATAGAGAAATTAGAATTTGAGGGTAAATAAAGATGTTCATATAAACATAAAAATATTAAGATATGATTAAAGACATGGAAAAAGATGATTTTGGCAGAAATTGTAACTAAGTAAAATGTATTTGGATATGGTAAGTTGTATAAGATATGATATGGCCAATACTCTGCTCATAAAATATGCGGGTGAAGGGGGGGGAATCAATAAAACTTGATTCAAAAAAAGAAAGCTTGCTGCAGACAATTTGAAAAGTATTTAAAATATTTTAATATGTGAAATTATAAAAAGTGCAGCAGACTGGGATCACCTTAAAAGAGGTTTCCCTTCCTATTTTCTTCCCCCTACCACCTCATAAATACTTTTTGTAATATACTATCTGCACTAATATACAACTGCATATTGCAGAAACAATAGAGTTTAATCATATATGTTTATGCTGATTCAATCAAAATGTATTTATTTGAATGACAGCGCTATCAATTTTATCTAACCTGCATAATATAGAACATGATTTAGGTGCTTCTTGAAGTTTGGGATTTCTGGATTTTGTTGTTACATTTGTTAAAGGTTAAAGATAAAGGTATCTAGTGAAAGATCTAATTCTTAACTATAGGCATTTGGAAGATGGAAATTTAGAAGTAGCAGCAGCAGAAAAACAAAGAATTGAAGAACTCCAGAGATGCCGGAGACGTTATTTAGAGGAAAACAATATGGAACATGTACCAAAATATTTTAAGTAAGTAATCTCTCTCTCTCTGATTCTTGTAAAAAAATAGGGTTGGTATATATAATGGTGTAACAATATTAACAAAAATACTAACAATGTTTTTAGCGTTAGAAATTGCCTTGCATTATGTAACATCTGCATGTTTCTTATTGTACAACTGAATTAATTTCAAAAATGTATCAAAATATAGGGAGAAAATTGGTTGTAGCCGAGAGCCTTATTCCTCAGATAAATTGGAATCAAAGATGATTATTTTTGTGAATCTTGACTTAGATAATGACAAATCAGTTTTATTTGTAATATGTAGTTATTGTATTATTTTTGAAATTCAGAGATCTGACATTAATGTTTGATCTTCAGATTGGTGTTTTATGCATGCACTATCTTTCATAAAATTTCCCCTAGCTAGATAAAGAGAATTGTCCAAGCAAATAAGTGTATGTGCAGTTCCTCTCTTTTATGTAACCTTGTAAACTTAGAAAAACAAAAATCTGCCAAGTACCTAAGAGTAAAATTCAATCTCTTTTCTCCTTCTCTGCCAAATAATTATTTTATTTATAGTCTAATCCCTCTTCGGATGGAGTAATTCCTTCTGTGTATACAACAATATGAAGTGGTGTCCCCAGACTGAAGCAGGTATAAAAGACAAAATTTGTAAATTAGAGGAAGCAGATTAAAGAATTATGCATTTCCAGATAGAGCTAACGTCTTATAATGAGAGTTGATTCCAAGACTCTCAAAGCCTATTCTTTGCCTATAATAATAGGCATAATATATTTGCCTGTTATTATAGGCATATAATAATATAATGTTTATATTTCCTCTTGAAGAGCAGCAGAGCAGCAACTCATCCTGGGTTGAATAAGAAAGAGGATCATTTTTATATTCTTTAAATCAGGAAATCAGTTATTCTTGGCTGCATGGCATTTGCTATCAAATCAGGGTTGGTTAGAAGAGTGCTGATTCCTATTAACACCAGATGGAGAAGTAGAGAAATTGGCTGAAGAAACTGAATTAGTTGAGTGTAAGTTGCCCCCCTCCTTCCTGTGATAGCCTCTGAGATTATAAAACTGATTAAACAGATGAAATTGAATAAAGCTCCAGAATATGAGTTCATTTTAGTGGAAGACATTTAAAACAGTTTAGATTGGTGGGTACCCATTTTGGCTTTCCTATTCACCTATATTGATAAATATGCTAAGATCTCTGATGATTGGGCCTACCTTTGGTGACTTCAATCTACAAAAAAAAAAGAAAAATAGAGATTATTGGCCCATTAGCCAATCAATTAATTATATGCTAGCACTTATACAACAAGCTCCTAGATTGGATTGTAACTGAGAATATCTTGTCTGATGAACAGACAGGCTTCAGAGAAAGCCACTAATTAACTCTTATAGACACATTGAATAGACCATCTCTTGATCTGCCAAAATTGAGAAGTAGACACATTTCTTTTATATGCAGATGCTGTTGCACTGTTTCCTTAGACACAGATTGTCTAAGGACCACTGATGATTTTACCTAGTTTGGGTACTGAAACGTCTGCAAGAAAACAAGCGCTCAGTCACAGATTGGCCTGAAATGGGCACTTAATATACTTGGTGGCCACTGTCAAGAAGAACAGTTACAAATTAATTACTCCAAAATCAGGGTCATGGTTTTTGCTAAGGATCACAAGTCTGGCAGCTAAATTATTTAACAGAGTAGGTCTTAAATATCTGGGGATTATTTTCCATGCTATAGGCAACTATAAATTTACCCTAAATACACAGAAATCCTCTTTGGCTTTTTACTTTTTTTATTTCTCGAAAGGATCTCCGTATATTTCAGCAGCAATTAAAATCTCTTCAGCTAACATCCAAACCCAGCAACTTTTTGGAATTTAGTTGGCATTCCTTTGTCTTGAAAGAGTTCAAACCAAGTTTTTTATTCTTTTTCAAGTAGCTCATTGTGTGCTAAATGTGTGCTTCACAGTAAAGCCAGCCTACTTAAAATGATTGTGCATTAGCTGATCTCAAACAATGGACCACTGATTTAGAGTTGTAGGCTGAGTTATCAGTTCTATCTAGAAACAACTTCTTGAGCCACTCCACATATCTTTTTCAATTAGCCAGATACCTTAGTTGCATCATGATTCCAAAATTTAGAAGGGCTTTAGCCTTGGCTAGATTCAGTGCCCGCACAACAGTGGTTACTGAAGGGACATGCTGAATGAAAGATCCCTTTTGAACAAAGATGTGCCCACATGGTGGAGAAATAATTGAAATGCTGGAACATGATACCCAGACACTCACCAAGAATTATTATCTCAATTCTTTATTAATATCCTATTCGTTCTGACTTGTTTTATCTTGTTATTATTAGGTCAATGTGATTTGACATCTTTGACCACAGCTAAGTACCATTCTACAGTTTGTACAGTACACCATAGTATCTCTTCTAATCCTTCTTAGATATTTTAGAACAATTATTTTTTTTCTTTTTTTTATCCTAATTGATTTTCTTCTTTTATTTGTTGATTGTTGATTTATGGTTAAATAAAATGGATTATTTTATTGCAATTTCATTTTTCAGAAGATTTCCTCATCAAGTAAATTAAATTGAAGTATGTTTCTATTCTCTTAAAGAATATTTTTGAATTTATGTTAACCAATAACTTTTTTAATTTTGCAGAAAAGTTATTGAAGCCAATCAGAGAGAAGCATGGGTTTCTAATGACACCTATTGGGAACTCCGAAAGGATCCTGGCTTTAGTAAAGTAGAAACACTCAAACTCTGGTAAACTGAGAATGTAGATCTAGCAACATATAACTCTTTTAAAATAGAAAAACAAAGAAAGAAACCACTATGCACAACATGTTTCTTATAGCTGACGGTGATTTGTGGGTCTGCAGGAAACCTTCCTTTGCTTTTACATTCAATTTATAATAGACTTCCAGAAGTGCATTAGCCCAGACTCTGAATATTTCTATGATCATTAAATTGAAAAGAAGGGAGGAAAAAGCCCACAACCCCTTCATTTATTGAGATACTGGAAGTGCAGCATAAAAGAAGCATGTACTGATTTGGCCAAAGATGCTTTGTAGAGTATCTGGTGCTTTAAATAGACATGAAGAGTTCAACAATAAAACAAATCTTGTTATAACTAAGTTCTAGAATGTCTACACATGTAGTTATTGAATCTTGAATCACATTAGAACACTTGTTTATTTCTAGAGTCAGGTTGGTTTTTTTTTATGTGTTGTGCTTGGACTGGCTATATCAAAAACAACATAATGCTTTTCTAGAAGCTCTTCCCATTCATATGCCATTTTTCATGCCTTAAAAACAATGTCAAGTTGTACGTTGTTATTTTAAAATATGTATTTATTTGTCATTTCTCAAGGGCAGATTTTTAAAAACACCAAGATTTTTGTTCATATTTTAAATAATGGATAAAGTGTATTATTTATGGAAAATGAACTGTAATTGTAAAGCAAAAGGATGATCTGGGAATGTTTTTTGCTGTTTGTGGTTCTATATAGGCAGGTTGAAAGGAAACTGGCTAATTTTGTAATGATCTTGAGAAATTAATCTAAGTTCATATTCTCAATGCCTAATGCTGTGATAAATACACCATCTCTTTTCATGACTTCTCATACTTCCTTCTGTCTCATTTTCATAACCCTTTACAGAATTAAAATTCCTTAAAACTGTGCATGAATGCTAAGCACATCTTTTAAATTAGAAAAGCATCCTGCAGGGGTATAATCATCCTGATAACCTATGTATTCATGCTTTCTTATGTACATTATATATTTTTGTTCTCACCTCTTTGGAAATTGTTGGGAGAAGTAATGTGATATATGCACTACTTTCTCATTTGAATCTTGCTAATATCATTTTTATGCAAAATTATATTTTATTGCTTTTTCATAAAGCAATTATATTTTTGGATGAAGAAATGACCTAAATGGCTATTATGTAGCACATTTTGATGTATATGTGGAAAGAGCCTGGATGATGTTGCCCTCAAAATTAAGTCTAGTTGGTTACCATGCTTTGCTAAAATCAATATATAAGGTAAAAATCTTAATGCTTTTTAATAGAAAATTGTCTTTTATTTATGTCCAGTGATTTAATTTATTAATACCTTGGACACTGGCAATAGAAAAGATTTTCTTGTATATATTTCAAAAATAACATTTCTGTATATTCATGGCACATAACTGTATTTTACTGAGTGCATTTTATTGCTTTTCTGTAAAGGCACAGAGGTGGCTATGATTTGCCGAAAGCAAACTAACTGTATCTGATTATGCATTCTATGTATTACTCATCTTATTTCCCCCATGTCCATTTCTGCTCAAGCACACCTGTATAAGGGACAGCCTGTTTAAAAATAGGGCCTTAACTTCCTGAAGTTACTTCCAGCTGGGATGCACCATATTAGCTAGACATTTATTATCTGGCTGCAATTTTGCTCTGAATTTCAGTTGTAACTTGGGATCACTTGTATTTGACCGAGGCTTAAAATATGCACGATATTCTAGTACGAGTCTTTGAAGTACAGAAGGAGAATGTTTTGTTTGCTGATATGCACATTTCATTCAAATTGAAAAAGAATTGGAATGCACAGGATAAAATATGCATGGACTCTTACATGGTCCTTATACAGCAGGAGCTGTCAGCATGCCACCGTCACATTGGGAATTTTGGTAACGTCGTAATCCTTACAAGGTGTAGTTTAGTCAAGCTTGGTAAAAATAGGAAGAAAGAATGTCTTACCATTCCGTCTTTTACATTCAGTCTTCGGTAACCTCCCAGGAATTTGTTACTGTCTCTTCAAAGCTAGAATTATTAATTAAAAAGTTATAAATATTAAAAAATATTATGATTTAGTAAAATGTCAAGACCAGGGGCGTAACAAGGTTAATTATAAATCAAGCTAACTTTGACATAACATGCTGCCTCCAAATAACATAATAAAGTTGATTAGTTTTAAGTTTGACTAGCATCTTATTTGAAGGCAGGCCATTTGGTGTGTTTATAACATTTTTTTATTTACTTCTACCCCACCTTTATTATTTTTACAAATAACTGAAGGCAGTGAAAATATCCCCCATACCTTCCTCCTCCTATTCTTTCCCACAAACAACCCTGTGAAGTAGATTGACCTGAGTGAGAGTAATTCACTGAAGGTCACCCAGCTGGCTTTATGGCTAAGGCAGGATTAGAATTTACAGTACCCTGCTTTCTAGCTTGGTGCCTTAACCCACCAGACCAAAATGGGCCTCTATATTGTACACACCTGGATAATTAGTCCACTTAGCTAACTGCCTGAGCCTGTTCTGTGAACCCAGCCATTAAACTAGGTGGCTAAACTTCAAATGCTTACTTGTATTAATGGTACAAGTTTGATTTAAATATACGGGACTACAACCATTTTCCTTTGGGACAATTGTAATTCATCCAAGCCATTTCCTTTCAGGTGAATGCAAAATGTGAAAAAGGAATAAGAATTAGTAAGCAAACCACAAGAGATGAGATTAGGAGCATATGAAGATAGCTACATTTACACCCATAAAATCCACTATAACTCTGTACTTTTTTATCCTTGCAAACCATTCTTGCTTTGAACACATTGGTACTCCACTTCAGAGGTTGCCTTTGGTTCTAAATCTTCTCACCTATAAATTCTTGAGGGTTTCATTAACTCATTTAACCATGGTTTTCCTTCATTATCCACTACATCTGAATCCATTTACTTTTCCTTTGTACGTTGGTTCTACAGTTCGGTCTTCATTCGTTCTCTAGACATCACTGCTTATCAGTCCCAATTCATTCTACAGATAGGTCTATAGTTATTCAACAATTATTTGTTTCCATGCTAATTGCTTTGCATTTTCTTTCCTGTGTTTATTTAAACAGCTCCCTGCTATCTGTGACTGTATTCTTTGCAACTTTTTCTCTACATGTATGTTATATATTTTACTCATCATGATTCTCTTGCCTCTGTGTATTGCTCATTCACAGACTTTTGACTTCGTTCATTTTTAATACTTTAGTACTTTCCTTTAGTATTATGTCCACAAAAGTCAGGGAGATAACTCCACTCTGCCAGCCATGTGAATTGGGGTAGACTGAGGCCAAACTCTACGACATCGTTGCCTCATTTGGAAACTAACCAAAGAGAGAAGCAACCTAGAGAAATTTCCTAACAGTGAGGACAATTAACCAGTGGAACTGCTTGCCTTCAGAAATCATGGGCGCTCCATCACTGGAGGTTTTTAAGAAAAAACTAGATAGCCACTTATCTGAAATAGTATAAGTCAGTGATGGTTAACCTTTTTGCCATCGTGTGCCAAAAGCGGTGGGAGTGCGGGGGAGTGTCGCGCATGGCCATGCCCACACCCATAATTCTGTGTGCCTTGCCCCCTCGTGCTCCCACCGCTTTTGGCCCAGTGGGCCTGGTAGGCCCGTTTTTCGCTCTCCCCAGGCTCCAGAGCCTTTCTAGGAGACTGGGGAGTGTTAAAACGGCCTTCCCCACCCCTTCGGGAGCCCTCTGGAGGCCGGAAATGGCCCATTTGCTGACTTCCGGTGGGCCCAGAAGGCCTGAAAATCAGCTGGTGGAGCTGAGCTCACGTGCCCACTGATATGGCTCCATAGGTTCGCCATCACAAGTATAGGTTCTCCTGCCTGAGCAGGGGGCTGGACTAGAAGACCTCCAAGGTCCCTTTCCAGCTCTAAATTCTAAATTCATACTAAATTCTAAATTCTAAATTCATACGTAACCAGTAGGACAGATGAAAACAAGTCCATCTTCACAACCTGATTGTGAATGTATTGACAATGGCTAGAATTGCATTTGCTAAAAATTGGAAAAATGAGGAAATACCCCAACAAGATGCAGTTATTAGGAAAATCATGGAATGTGCTGAAATGTGCAAATTGGCATTTGAAATTAGAGAACAGGAAGACAAACAATATTATAAGATATGGGATTTATTTTATCAATGGCTAGATAATAAAACATGGAAATGAAATATGAAAACAAGTCCATCTTCAATCCAAACATTGTTTAAATTGGCGAGAATATTTGTTTCTCAAGGACTCTTGTGTTATTTCATATATTTCAGGACCCAAAGTTGGTGAAGATTAACTGGATGGATCTTGTGATGCAGGGTGAATAATATAGGTAGTTCCGAAAGGAGAATGTAATGAACCACGGGGGAGGGGGAGGGAGAAATGTAAGAATGCCTAGGGACTACATAATTTCCCAATCTACGTTTCGGAGTATGATGCAATTTCCCCCTCAAAAAAAGAGGGTGGAAATGTTGGTGCATCTTATATATTGAATACAGCCATTTTTGGGCTCCCGAAGCCCACCCCACGCCCCAAACGGGGCGCGCAGAGGCTTTGGGAGGCCTGCAGAGTGCTCCTGGGAACCGGGGAGGGCAAAAACTTTTTTTTCTTGCTTACCTCTTCAAAATCTTGGTGTGTCTTATACACCGGTCTGTCTTATAGTCCAAAAAATACATTAATTTAAAGCTTTAAGACATGGATGAAATGCTCCTGGTTCGGACCAGATCGCCCGATCCAGTAGCGATGGAGGTGGGTGGTTCGGAGAACTGGCAGCAAAAATCCCTGCCCACCCCCCAATGCCCAGATGAGCTGCACCATCATCAGAGGTTTTTTTTTTTTTAAAAAAAAATAAAATCACTTTTTCTACAACCTCTTCGGCCAAAAAAATGCTTTTTTTAAAAAAAGCCTCTGATGATCGTGCTGAGTTGCCTGATCGGCAGAGGCTTTCTTTCTTTTAAAAGCCTCTGACGATCCAAGCTGAGTTGCCTGATCAGCAGAGGCTTTCTTTCTTTTAAAAGCCTCTGACGATCCAAGCTGAGTTGCCTGATCAGCAGAGGCTTTTTTTCTTTTAAAAGCCTCTGACGATCCAAGCTGAGTTGCCTGATCAGCAGAGGCTTTCTTTCTTTTAAAAGCCTCTGACGATCCAAGCTGAGTTGCCTGATCAGCAGAGGCTTT
>JANHZT010002934.1:125054-138732 GCA_032468215.1 Stegonotus admiraltiensis
AGCCTGGTGAGAATTGAACTTGCAGTAACTGCAAGCAGCAGATGTTAATAACAGTGTTTTAGTCCACTGTACTACCAGGGCTTGTTATACTATAACCAAGTTATACCAAATAGTAATGCAGTTCATCACGAATACCAAATAATGGATAGGTGAGGTTTATTAGAATATTTATATTAATAAAAACCCTCATCTCTGTTCAGAAGATGAAAATGTGCTGCAAGTGTAATCAGTATTCATTTATTGTATGCAGTGGTGGAATACTCCCCGGTTTGCTGCCTGTGCATGTGCAGAGCGTGCCAAGTGCGCGCTGTGTGTGTGCAGTGCGTGCCAAATGCATGCTGCGCATGCACAGTATGCGCCAAACGTGCTGCGTGCGGAAAAAGGCTTGGGAAGATAAGTAGAACAGCGGGGGGGGGGGGACAGCTAGAAAGTAGGATTTCCTGCTTTCTAGCAATTTTAAATCACATGGCACAGCTGATTGTCGGAAATACCGGTTTGGACCAACCGGTAATTTTTATTATTATTATTACCGGTTCGCCAAACCGGTAGTTTTTATCACTAACAGTTCACCCGAACCGGTAGGATTTCACCATTGAGTGTATGGCTATGTTATACTAGTCGGGAGACTTCAATGCTAATACAGAGTAGTCATTTGGCTGTCTAAGTAATTATTTTGGAGGGATGTAAAGACTTTGTTGACTCTATTCACCCATCTAAAAAGTTCTTGGGTAGTGAAGCCAAAGAAAGAGAGGGGCTACCATAGAATGGAAAAAGTAGGACCCACAAGTGTTTATAATGGGGTTCCAGTGACTATAACTCAAAGAACTCAGAAGACTTGATTGTCTCTCTCCAATCCTCTCCAAACATTGCCACGAAATTGTCACTGTAACAAATGTAAGTAAATTATGCAAAGCATGGGGAAACTGCTGTGTTACATGTGCTTGATTAATTTTAATCTGATGTATTTTCCTACTCATACCTCTTTTTGTGTCCTAACACTGCCTACGACTGACAGTGCAACCCTCAGCCTGCCCATCAAGGGCCAGGAGGAAGCCTTCATTTGAAAAGAATTGTACTTCCTGATTTACAAATAATCCTAGCTTTTGGAGGGAACTGCAAGGTTCAACTCAATGCCTGCTTGCTCAGAAATAAATTATAACGATATCAGTGGAAGTTATGCCCAAACTACTTTGTATAAAAATGTCATCCTTTACATATTAGGAACAGATGAGAAATGGGGACAGAAGATGATGATTATTAGTAATGAAGAAGACATTAATATAGTTCAGTGGTGAAGCAGGTACTTTCCATTAAATCTAATGAATTACTTACTAAAGAAATTGTGATATTATCCTGAAAAAAACTGTGGAATTTTTCAAGTAATTTCTCAGCAGCATTTCGCTTTGCTAATTTTTTAGATGTTCCCATACCTAGATAATGAACAAAAGGTAAAATTATTATTTTATAGACAAAATAACTTTTGGATTACATAGACAATTACATTCCAGACTCAGATAGGATTACATGTACATGTGGTATGTACATCCCTTTCTGTAGCCACAAATTTGAAATTCTCTCTGTATCTATTTTGTTCTGCAGTTATTAACTTTAGCAATAGGCATCAATCACTAACTCTTGTCCTCTCAGATCCCTTCCAGCTACTGGCAGTACTGATTCATCAAATTGTATGGATGAGAATGCAGAATAGTGTGAAAGAATACAAGGAAGAGAGATATGCTGCTGGCTTTGTTTGAACCAGGCTGGCTAACTTGGATGAGGCTTCATTTGAACCTGCCTTATTGCAATTTGAAGGTAACGTCTCTGGGAAAAGGAGCAGCAAGTGCAGCTGATAAAATATAAAGACTTAATTGACTGCATCCATTCAACTATGTAAGAAAGTTACAAGGATAAAGGCCCGTTTTGAAATAAATGAATTGCTCCAATTCATTTATTTCATAAATCATATCAAATCCTAATTTCCACTGTTTTATGGACTTAGACAGAGACCAAAAATAGAACAATAATATGGTGCAAAATATAAAACAAATAGCAAGGCAAATTAATGACAGAATGCTAAGCCGCTGTGAATAACCTCTCATCAAAGTGGTGATAAGCTCCAGTATCTGTTGAGAGCAATGGTGATCAAGCAGAACTTCGCTATATTCCTGATCATTTCTGGTGGGATATACAGAAATAAGTCATAGGTACTTTGCCTATCTGATTAGATTGCAGGAAGACAGAAGGAGGTGCATAAGCTTTGTGCACTAAGTACAGAAGAGGGTTCAGGGAAATAAGACACGCACTGCTGACTTAACATAAATAAAAGCTCTCCAGGAGTGTTATGAAATCTTCCCTCCACCAACATACTATAATTTTAAATTACTTTTATCAAGCAATCACACCTTTCAAAATACGCGTGCGAGAGAAAAGAATTCAGTTTACAAGGCTCAGAGGGTAACATATCAATGTTTTGATGTTCTATTGTATTGAAGCATGACCAATGTAATTAAAAAAGTGCCCTGATTTTATTTATTAGACCAATTAATTTTCCCCTACGTAAGAGGAGAGAAGGAGACTCACTTCTAGTTTCTTGACTCAGTGGCATTTCATATAATAGGAAATATGTGTCTGCAATCCCTCCCTCAACCCCTCCCTCTTCTTCCAGCTTCAAAACATGCAATCAATCAAGGGGCAAAAACACAGAAGAAGTAATTCTATAGATCAGATATTAGTGTTTTTTAAAATTTTATCTATTTTTGCTAAAAAAAATAATCATGAATTAGGCTATTCCACAAGAATATAGACAAGGGACCTTAATCTTTCCAGCATACAGGCATACAAACTTCCTGGTAAGTCTTTTAAAAAAAATCACTATTTCTCCCTGCCTTGTTGTATGTGCAGCTATGTATCCAGAAGTACATTTAACTCAAAACATTTATAACCAGGCTTCCAAGTGAAATATCTGACAAGGCCATTTATCAAGCAAAATTATATAAATACGAGAAAGTTTGAAATAATAGAAACAATCCATCATTTTTAAGTAAGTCATTTTGAAAAATAATTATGTACCTGTTTCTACAAATGTCTCAATTCTGCAAGTCATTGCAAACTCTCTCTTATGAGGTGGCCCAGTCTCCTGGGCCAGGGAATATTCGGGTAATCTCCAACCCTTCCTCATAGCCAGTTCCTTGAAGGGGGAAAAAAAGCACAAACAAAACGTTTTAGATCCAGCTTTAAAAAAAATCCCTGCACTTCAGAGGTTTCCTCATACAGCACAGGAAACAAACCACAACATCCTATGTTCAATAGTCCTCAGTTTAACTGACTTTGAACATAATGGTTAAAATAGTGGACTTCTCTGTTATTTGGAGAAGCAGTCTAAACCAGGGGTCTCTAACCCCCAGTCTGTGGACCCATACCGGGCCATGGCATGCCAGAAATGTGTCACACAAACACAGCCGTCTGTGGGATGCAGGCAACACATGAAACTATGTGCCCTCCAGTCTGCAGAAAAACACTCCACAGAACCAGTCCCTGGTGCCCAAAAGGCTGTAGGCCGCTGGTCTAGACAGTGGGCACAATTTTTCCTAAGACTTAAACATGAAGCATGCACGGAAGCATGTCCGAGTTCCAGGTGAGAGCAGAAAGGTGCTAAGAAAATTTGGTGTCATTTGCACAAGTTTTGCGCTTTCTATGTGAATTCATGGAAGAAGTATGGAGCCAAGGCACTGGGAAAATTGGGCAGTACATTTAGGCAATGACTGAATTGAGAAAAGGGGGCTGGAAAGATTTGGTGGGCAAGTGAGGGTCTTCCCAAAAGAGGGAAGAACAGAAGATGCTACGAAGATCTACTAGGCAGGCCAGTGGTTATATGCTGCAGCCGTGGCAATTTCTCCTGCCCTGGCTCTTGCCCCAATCAACGCTTCTTTAGCAACAAAGCAATTGGAGCCAAAAGGTTCCTTCAATAGTTCCTAAGGCCGAGGATGAGACTGTTCTCTGAGAGAGTAAGGGCAAAAAATGCCCATTCAAATGCAGCCAGTTTTCTATCACTGGTGCTTTGCCTTTTGATCAGGAATTCTAAGAATTTTTATTTATTTTTTACTAAGAGGCTTCATGGCCTAAGAGGGATATCTTTTTAAGAGCCTGTATTCATCCTGCAAAAACGGAGAGAAAAAAAATGGCATTTGTATTTAACAAACTCCCTCGCTTTACACAGCCTGTTAAATCAAAATTTCAATTAAATACAGTGTGCCTGGCTCCCAAATGCATCTAAAATCTGGCTAAATACTGCCGTTACAAAGGAAACAGGAGGATGGGGTAGGCACACAAGCTATTTGTAAGCTTCCCATCAACACTGTTAATGTGAATTAAAGAAAAATATGGAGGAATTTTACACGTAAATCAATCTTGGAGAAAATCAAGGTTTTACACCTAGACGGAAAAAACTAGAAAGACACAAATACAGATTAGGCGAAACCTGGCTCAGAAACAGTAACTGTGAGAGGGACCTTGGAGTCCTAGTGAATGATCATTTAAACGGGAGCCAGTAGTATGTGGCAGCAACCAAAAAAGCTAATACAATCCTTGGTTCTATAAACAGAGGCATAGAATCAAAATCATGTGAAGCATTAATACTGCTTTTCAAATCCTTAATACCACACCTGGAATACTGCATCCAGTTTTGGTCACCACATTACAAAGACGTTGATAATTTGGAAAAAGTGCAAAAAAGAGCAATTAAAATGATCAAAGGCCTGGAGACTAAAACATGAAGAATGGTTGCAGGAATTAGGTATGGCGAGCCTAGAGAAAAGAAGGACTGGGGTGATAGGAGAAGAGTATTCCAGTATTTGAAAGAATGCCACAAAAAAGAGGGGGTCAACTTATTTTCCAAAGCACCAGAAGGCAGGACAAGAAACAATGGATAGAAACTAATCAAGGAGAGAAGCAATCTGGAATTAAGGAGAAATTTCCTAACAGTGAGGACAATTAACCAGTGGAACAGCTTGCCTTGAGAAGCTGTAGGTGTTTCATCACTGGAGATTTTTAAAGAAAAATTTGGACAACCTGAATATATCTGAAATGGTATAGGGCAGTGATGGCTAACCTTTTCTTTACCGAGTGCCCAAAGCACACGTGTGCATGTGCGGCCCCTGCGCATGCACCCCCCACATGCATGAACGCCCCTCCGCATGCGAACACACCCTCCCCACACACATGTGCTCCCATACATGTGTGCACAGGCCCTCGCACGTAGCCTGTCCCCACACGTGTGGCAGAGAATTGAAGACCAGCTAGCCGGTGGGAGGCGCACACACGTGTGGCAGAGCTGAACTGGGGTGACGGCTCATGTGCCCACAGAGAGGGCACTGTGTGCCACCTCTGGCACCCGTGCCATAGGCTCGCCATCACAGGTTTAGAGTCTCCTGCTTGAGCAAGGAGTTAGACTAGAAGACCTCCAAGGTCCCTTCCAGCTCTATTCTGATATTTCTACAGAAGACCCATCGACAAAGAAAAGGTCTTTATATCATCCTTTAAAGAGAAAGCTTTTTTGTTTCTGTTTTTGATAGAAAAAATTTGTCTAATGTATGGTAGTCCTCAACTTACAACCATTTGCCTAGCAACCATTCAAAGTTACAATGGCAGTGAAAAAAATGCCTGACAACTGATCCTTGCATTTATGACCATCACAGCATCCCCATGAACATGATCAAAATTTGGGTACTTGGCAACCAGAATAGAACAGAACAAAAACTTGTCACTTTAGATGTTCACTAATAGGCACACATTAAAATGAAATGTATTTATGATGGTTGCAGCATGCCAAGGTGATGAGATCGTCATTTACAACTTTCCCAGCTGGTTTCTGACAAGCAAAGTCCATGGGGGAAACTGATTTTGCTTAACGACTGCCGTGATTCACTTGACAACCATGGCAAAAAAAGGCTGTCAAATTGGGTGTGACTCACTTAACAACCACCTTTACTAGTCCTAATTGTGGTTGTAAACCAAGGACTACCTGTCTCAGTAGTTTCTTTTTTCCCCCTCTTTGCCTATTTTATAATCACCAACTTTGCTTTATGTTGCTTTCTTTCCTGAGGGTCTGTTTCCTCATTCACACAACCTGTTCCTGACTTAGTTTTGTAAACCTGATTTTTAACCGTAATTTAGGATTCCCTGAACTTCTTTAAAACATAAAGATATAATACATAACAAATTAGCGTTAAGGTCATTATAACTCACTTGCAACGATCCAATCGGATTGGTCTGATTCTGTGCTTGATTGAGAGGTTCAGGGATTATATGGTCTGGCATAGAAATACTAAAATGAACATAGTAAACTTAAAATGGACACTTTAGAAATTATTTCTGGTACTATTATACATGTATTATAATGCCAAATGTACTGGATTTTTCACAGGAATTGTTATCCTATTTCCCCACTATTTTTTCATAATCTGATAAGTAGATCTGAAGTAAGCAATGCTGGAGTTATAAATTGGTGGGGAGGGATATCTATTCTCTTTAATATTACTTTTAACTTTCTGATGCCTTTTTCTTTCTCTTTCTTTCTCTGATATCTTTTTCTAAGCATATTTGATAAAGTGTAATAGCTTTCTACTGGCCTCAGACAACTCTAATTATGAAAATAAATTTCACAGTAATTATGAAATTCCCACCTATTCATGCCTAACCAGATTTTCATGAAAATTCATCAACTTTTCAAAAGATAAAGAGTTGTAAATGTGATAAAAATTCTGACAAGATCTAAAATGCCAGAAAAGATTTCAGTGGATCATCTCATTCCTAACAGATATAGGTGAGATGCTATTACATACCCTGTTTCCCCCCAAATAAGACATCCCCTGATAATAAGCCCAATCGGGCTTTTGAGCACATGGCAATAAGTCCAAGCGCTTATTTCAGGGTTCAAAAAAATGTAAGACAGGGTCTTATTTTCGGGGAAACACGATAATATTTTGTTTCTTCTAATATTTTTTCAAAATAAGTGACACTTCCAGCCTCCTCTATTCA
Organism: Stegonotus admiraltiensis; assembly: GCA_032468215.1. Classification (NCBI taxonomy): domain Eukaryota; kingdom Metazoa; phylum Chordata; class Lepidosauria; order Squamata; family Colubridae; genus Stegonotus; species Stegonotus admiraltiensis. Next base: position 132,090 of record JANHZT010002934.1, read on the forward strand.
GGAATATCTAGTACTATTTATAAAAATGTGAGAACATCCTAATAAACTTGCTCTATCACCATATGAAGATCAGGGACCCAATGAGCAGGATAAAGAGGGTGAAACAGGAACCCCAGAGGCAATTCTCACTTTTAACTCAGATGAACTGGCTAACTCAATGGCATAGCCTCACAATGCTCAACATCAAACTCACCAGAGATTTGGACTGCTTTTCAAAATATTCAGTGCAGCATCAGCAGCTCTGTGTTTTGCAATCTTTTTGCTGGGACCCTCTCCTGAAGCAATAGAAACAAAAATATTTCTCTGTTCAAAGCAGAGTATCAATAAAGATCTCAACATCTGAATTTCAAACAATAGCTTGCTGTTACTATTTTGTCTGGGAAAGAAAAATAGAGATGCTTATAGTCAGCAATCATCATGCACTGAATTAAATCCATTTTTCAAAATATTAAAATGTAAATTCACTATCCCGATCCCAGAGACATGGCCAATTTGCTTTTTCCAGGGGAACAAAATAGCCAGTTACATTTGGCAGTATATAATAAGGTTCAGAAAAAACCCACACAGAATTTGTATCTATATAGTGTTTTATCAGCGTTAAAGTGACATCAAAAGTGATTAAGATAGGAAGGACAAGGGGCTATCAGGACAAACCTTGGCCCTTTGGGCTCTGAAATTGAATTAAAAGGGACAGAATGGAAAGAGGAAAACAAAGAGAAATGTTTGAACTAAGAAGAGAGAATAGAAGGAAATAAATGCAGGGGAGGGAGGAATGCTCCTCTATTGCACAGCATTAGCTGCTGCCTAGAAGATAGTTGTGATTGGACGAACCTTAGAGAAAGTAGGACAGAATTCATCCTTTTAACCAGTGTCTTCACCTTGGCAACTTGAAAATGTGTGGACTTCAATTCCCAAAATTCCTCAGCCAGTCATGGCCTGGCTAGGGAATTCTGGGAGTTAAAGTCCACTCGTCTTCAAATTGCCAAGGTCCAAGAAATGCTGCTCTAAATCGAACTCCATTAAATTTTAAAATGACTGCCTTTCAAACAGTTTGTGGGGGTGGGGCATGGTGTTGGAAAGGTATCTATGCTTTGAGATCCGTTCTTTCCTCCATACTGACATATTTTCTCTAAGTCCAATTCCTATCTCCAACAATATCTCTAAATTTAATCATTTATCGTCTACCCTGTTTTTTCCATATAAATATTATCTGCTTCCTTATGAACAAAAAGAATAGTAACCTTATTTTTTCCCCCAGCAAAAATGATACAATATAAACATTGTGTAAACATTGCAGCATTCTCACACACACACATCCATTTTGATACCCTAATCCTGAACCATTCTATTTACTTTCATGGCTGCACAACATGTGGCTGTCTAAATTTTGCTAAAGCACAACTTTTACTAATTCCAGCCAGCAAGGCCAATTCCATGGCTGAAATTCAGTAGCATCTGTTATTTTGGACTCACTGGGAGCCACAAGCTACGTGGAGGCAAAATACTAAACAGAAGAAACACTTCATTCTTTTTCAAAGAAACAAATACTACATGCAATGAATCAAAGAAATGAATTTTAATACATTACATTTTCACAAACCTGTTGCAATGATGTCACCTATGGTGACTTTATAGGTGAAAATGGGCATGTGTACTTCTCCCTCGGCTTTTTCAAATTCATATTCAGGATTAAGATGAGCTTTTGTGCCATATTCAAGCAACAGCTGAATCGGTGTTTTGTTTGGTTTGGCTGCAATAATTTCCTCCAAGCTGTACAACAAATGATTATGAATATGTAAGAAAATGAAAAATATTTAAGAAATTGCTAATTTTTCTTTTGAAAATATCTTGCTCTATTTTTCATTCATGATATTTAGTGATTAGAACCCAGAAAATATAAGTATTCTTCTGTGATAGCACTTTTTATTCATATAAATGTGTACATTGGGGAAATAGGAAAGAATGTCATCTTATTTGTCATTTAACTTAGTAGATATCAGTTGCATTTGGATATGATCCCAGACGGATGAGAAGAGAAAGTGCGAATTAGCTGCAATGTACAAAGACAATCTATCACATTTTTTGAACCGCCCATTCTCTTTCAGAGAGCTGCTATGTGCAAGGCACCTATCTGTATCTACACTATATGATAGATGACCTCCTGTTATCAACATTGGAAATTATGCAAGATTCATCAGAAATAGAAACCGCATTTTGTAGACATTTTTTAAAAAATTGAATTTGCTTTGAATGCTATTAATTTTTAAATTTTAACAATAACTTTGTTATAAACAGACACACCAGCTATGCTTAATCATGCATTAAATTCTGTTATTTAAAAGTAAATCTCAAATCCAGTGGTGGTACTTCTCTAGTAAGTTGCACAAAGCAATTCCACAGGCACAGGGAAAGGACAAAACTTTTTCCCTAAGAAACAGCCACCATTTTCCTTCACCCATTGTTTATTTAGCTTTTTATCCCTATTTATTTATTTTATAAAAAACATATTCAATTGTTCCTAATGGTTATAAATAAAGTATGACAGGGTGCACTTTCATTTTCCAAAAACGTCTTTGTTTTTTCAGGAACTGTCAATTAGTTTGTGAGTGAACTATTTAAAGCATTTTTTTAAAATGATGTAGTCATAAACAAAATGGCAATTTTATGGGTCTCAACCTTGCATCTCTTCACCTGAGGCACTTATACCTGTATATGAAAAGGTGCTCTGACATCTTAAAAACATTTGGATAATTCAGGAGAAAAATGCATTCAGCCATGGAAGAATATTGTGCATGGAAGCTGCATGTACCATGCATGAAGATACTCATTAGCTATTCCCCAGAGAATAAAAAGAAAGTTTCACATGCAAAGAGGATTGCCTATTCACCCTCAACTGAAATCTGTAGATGATACAACAGTCATTGGTTTCATTTGAGATCGCAATTAATTTGCATATAGACGGAAAGTTGAACAACCGGCCCTGTGTTGCAGCTGGAACAATCTGGAGCTTAACATGCTTAAAACTGTAGAGATGAGAGAGGATTTTAGGAGCCTTTCTATTCTACCACCTCTTACTGTATCAGGTAGGCAGTACAATATCAGCAGTAGTTTTTGTATTCCATAATCTTCCAAATCTCTCCAATTTGAAATGGACACCTAACATTAGAACCATCATAAAAAAAGGTACAACAAAGAATGTTCTTCCTGCATCAACTCAGGAAGTTCAGGGTGCCCCAGGAACTATTGATACAGTTCTATAGAGGAATTATTGAGTCTGTCATTTTTACTTCTGTAACTGTCTAATTTGGTACAGCAACCAAACAGGACAAGTACAGACTCTAGTGCCTTGATGGTGAACCTATGGTATGCGTGCCGGAAGTGGCACACAGAGCCATCTTTCTGGGCACGCCAGCCGCTGTCCATTGCTCTTGTGGGTTCACCAGCCATCACCTGTTGCCAGATAGTTGGTCTTTGGCCACGCTGGAGCACTGGAAACCGGAATAACTGCTCCCTGGTGTGCACCAGGAAGCTGAGCTTTCGGTTTCTGGCGCACCCATGTGTACCAGCCAGCTGGTCTTCACACACATATGCGCCCCAGAAACTGGAAGACCATGTGACCAGTGCGCACTTGCACGCCAGAAACTGGAAGATCAGCTTCCAGGTGTACACATGCACACTGGGGAACTGCTCTTCTGGTTTCTGGTACTTCCGCGCATACACACGCTCCCGTTTAGGCACTCAGTGCCGAAAAGGTTTGCCAATGCTGCTCTAGTGGATAGTTAGGACTGCAGAAAAAACAACTGCAACCAGCCTGCCTTCCATAGAAGACCTGTATATGGTTCAGGTCAGAAAGAGGGTTGAGTATCTACAGAGCCTTCACATCCTGGACACAAACTGTTTCAACTCCTCCCCTTGGGACGCAGCTGCAGGGCACTGGATGCAAATACAACTAGACACAGGGACAGTACTCACAATACTGTCCTATCTAAATAAGTATCTAAGTAGCCATGTTGTATGGCTGTATTATTATTAGCCTTCTTAGTTTCTTTATTCCTCCCTCTTATTGATACTATTACGATTCTTACTACTCTGTTGCTTTGCATGTTAGACAAGAGTTTGTGCACCAGAGGCAAATTCCTTGTGTGTCTAATCATACTTGGCCAAATATTCTATTTTCTAAATATTTTCTCTTCTTTTCTCTTCTCTTCTCTTCTCTCTTCTCTTCTTCCCCCCACCCCCCATTCTATTCTATTGAGCCCAGGAGCAAATTTAACAAAAGTATTTCAGCTGATTTCATTACCCTTTCAGCTAGGTTAACACTACCGAACTAACCTTAGTTAATTCTGAAAAAACTAGAGAGTTGGTCCCTCGGACCAAAAGCCACCAGAAAATTTCAAGGGTCTAAACGTGACTTGGAAGCCAAAGCTACCCCCCAAAATGGGCCAAGAGCAAGCAATTTCCATCCTATCGCCACGAAAACAGTGCGGGAAGTCATAAATGGGACTTGAAGGAACCCATAGAGCTGCTCAACGCCTAAGCAAGGGCTCTGCAAGCTTTCAAGGAGGGTTGGTTTTTTTCTCCCCAACTTTGCTTAGAGCCAAAGAAGAGACTGGGGCAGCCACTTGTCTGAAATAGTATAGTATCTCCTGCTTGAGCAGGGGATTGGACTAGAAGACCTCCAAGGTCCCTTCCAGCTCGATTCTAATTCGGTTCAATTCAGTTCAAACTCGGAACCTTCGACAGGGAAGCTCTCCTTTTCTGCCTCCAAATTGCGCCGAATTTCCTCCTACCCCCCAATTTCTAATCTCCCTACTTTGCCAGCGGCAGAAGATCCCGAGTCGGGTCCACATCCTCTCGGAAGTCTCCGGTGGGGATGGAATAGCAATAGCACTTAAGACTTATATACCGCTTCACAGCCCCTCTCTAAGCGGTTTACAGAGTCAGCCTATTGCCCCCAACAATCTGGGTCCTCGCTTTACCGACCTCGGAAGGATACGTCCTTTCCGGGGGAGGGGGGCGCGTCACGTAAATGCAAGCAGCTCAGGCTCTGTGGCTCCGGACCCGGAAAGGATGCCAGCCGTAAAGGGCGAAACCCACCCACCCACCACCCACCCACACAAACAACACCCTCCCCCCAAAAGCTCCACGGCGCCCGCAGCCCCTTCCCTCCTCGCGGCGCAGATTCCTGGGCATTCCCCCATACTCTGCTTATGGCGGCGCTTCCACCCGCCCCGCCCGCCGCCTAACCTGGAGAGTTTCGGCTTTGCTCTCGGTGAATTCCGCTGCCCGGATAATTCCTCCGGCGTCAAGGGCGCGCATGGAAGAGACGCAGCCATGCTACCCCCAGCCAGCGCCTCCATCTCCCCCCACACCACCACCGCCACTGGCCCGAGCACCTTCCTTCTTGCCTGGCCCCACTTAATGGGACCCACGTGGTTCCGGTTGAGTCACACGAGGAGGAGCCCGAAGCAAAGGAAGGCTTTTCGCTCAAGGCGCTTGGCGCTTTTCGGCTCTTTCGCGCTCGGTTTGATTGACATCTGCCAAATTACGGTTAATAGGCCACATTTGTCAAAGTCGCTTTCTCTCTTGGCCCCATTCACGGTGGCTTGGAAAGACGTCACGTCGGCCTTTGCCTCCGAAAAAGCGGCGGTTGCGTTGCAATACCACCACGCACCTTGTTATTCCGCTGTCATGGCTGACGTCGAGTTGCTCGTGCTAAGAAGCAGCAAAGAGGGGGAAAAAATGACTAATGGTAACGCTTGATAAGTGAAAAATGAACGCGTTGGTTTTGCTTCCGTTTTGAAATCCCGAGGGGGAAAAAATACCGCTTCCCATGAAACTCGAATGTCAGGGCGCTCGAGTTTCCCCCATGGTGAATGAAACAATAATTATTTAATTTTTTGATACTGTAACTCGTTAATATCGAAAGTTGGAAGCCACACTTAACTCCAGCCATACCGGAGAAAGCCTATATAACAACTCTGGTGTAAATTATGCTGAGGATGAGAGTAACTTAACTGCAAAGGTATAATATTGTTTGGTTTAGTAGTCCTTGACTTACAACAATTCATTTAGTGACGGGTTACAATGGCATTGAAAAAAAGTGACTTATGACTGATGTTCACACTTAGAATTGTTGCAGCACCCCCATGGTCACGTGATCAAAAGTCAGACACTTGGCAACTGATTCATATTTATGACAATTGCAGTGTTCTGGGATCATGTGGTCATCTTTTGTGACCTGACAAGCAAAGTCAACAGGAGCCAGATTCACTTAACAACTAAATTACTAACGTAATAACTACAGTGATTCACTTAACAATTGTGGCAAGAAAAGTTGTAAAATGGGGCAAAATTCACTTAACTCTCTCTCTTAGCAATGGAAACTCTGTGTGCAGTTGTTACAAGTCAAGGACTACCTGTATTAACATCGCTTGTTAGTCTAAATCGGGTGTCAAACTCAATTTTGTTGAGGGCCACATTAGGGTTGTGGTTTATCTTGGGGGGCCAGGATGGGTGTGGCCAGCTCGACGTTACTCGTGTTGGGGGATGCCTGTGGTGGCCTGGGTGGGGCTGGGGGGATCCTTCCTTCCTTCCTTCCTTCCTTCCTCCCTTCCTCCCTTCCTCCCTTCCTCCCTTCCTC